>JAODAL010013377.1:0-91538 GCA_025379985.1 Phyllomedusa bahiana | reverse complement strand
CCAACCTTTTGTGTCCACCAACGGAAGGAAAAACATTTCCAAAGGGCCCAAAAAAGCCTGGCAATGCCGACATTCAGGTTTTGGCTTTGGGGGGTTTTGGGGTTTAAAATTGTTTTTCTGCCCCCAAACCTGGAAGAAGAAGGCGGCTGCTAAGGCCGCTGTACGGCGGGGGCAGGTCGCCAAATGGCGGAAGGAAAAGGGGGTAGGAGGGGTCCTGGGGGGCTGGTGGAATTGGGGGCGAATGGAGGTGAAGCGGAGGCTGCCCTGATCATGACTCTGAGAGAAGGGGCAGTGAGGAAACGTTTGGGTGGTGGCGGAGGAGGAGGGGGCGGAGCAGAGGGTTGACAGTGGTTGGGGGGCCCCGGCTTTGGGTCTGGCCTTTTTGGGCCCAAAGTGTTCCCCCCTTTTCAACTCATGCTTCGTGCATGTGACAAAAATGTTGGTGGGGGTTTAACCCACTTAAGGTTTCTTGCCCTACTTATGCTTTTACGGAAAAGGCGGATAGACATCGCTGGGTGAACAGAGGCTTGCTCAAAAAAGGGCCCAGGTTGAGAGGTCCTGGCCCTTTTTTTGAGGGCGTAAGCGGGGAGGGGGGTTTGCCTGACCTGGCTGGCGGAATCATATCAGGGGACTTCTGCACCCCCCTCTCCCTTTTTGTGGCGGGCCCCCGTTTGAAAACCCCCCATCGCTTCCTCCTCGTCCAGATGAAGCGTCGAAAGCAAATTCTGCGGAAAAGCCCCAGAGGGATAGCAATGTCGTCATCACTAATCTCAACACAGGTGACGGTGTCCTGCTTTCGCATCCAGAAGCTCGGGCTACAAGAAAGAGGGCCTGCAAGGCTTTGCCGACCCCCGGGTTTTGCCGATTGACCGGCTTCCTTTTCCCCCCTCTGATGGCATCTTTAATGGGGGTCAGAGCGACTAAAAAATCCTCTTGATCTTTTAACATGCCTTTTGACCCCAACCGCATTTTGTCATCAAAAAGGTCTTAGACAATGGATTTTCCAATGGTGGGTACACGAGTTGACATTTTGGGCCTTCATGTTGGGCCCCATGTGATGACGACTTTGTTCCGTGACTGGGAGGCGAGGGGGGTAAGACTGTGGATGCAGGTTGCATTAACCACGAAGGACAATTGGCACGCTGTTCATTACTGAATTTACAGGGCCCTGACCCCGGATGACAGGGCCCGCGGTCCTGCAAAAGGGCGATCCGCTGGCAGCGTTTGTCGCCCGCACTGGAAGGAGCATTCTCTCGTATCTACCTCCATGTGCTACCCCCCTCTTTGCTCACTTACCACCCGCTTTGTCCATGTTTAGAAATAAAAAATTTGGAAGGGATGGAAAGTTTTGGAAAGTTTTTTTAAAAGACGGCAAAAACCAAACTGTTCTCAAACCCCTAATCAAAAAAAAATTGCTGGATTCAAATTTAACTGCAAGGGTCTATCAACAAATCTGGTGGGGGAAAAGTACAAAAAAAACGTATCTGTTTGTTTTCGTTAATTTTACGGTATTTTTTGCACCCTTTCCCAATTTGTGGTGACTATAAAAGGGGTGTTTTAAAATTTACGTGCAAGCTGCGTCAATGAAAAAAAAGCTGTAGTGGCCCAAAATAAAAAAACAGATTGTTATGTTTTTGTATAATACACTGTATTTTTGCACCTTTAAATTTCCCCTTTGGGGGACAATAAAATTGCTTTTTTTATTTTTACGTGCAAGCTGGGTAAAAATGAACAAAGCCCGTGGGCCCCCGGCCCAAAAGCCCCCAAAAAAAACCCAAAAACCCTAAATTTTCCGGAAAATTTTGGGTTTTTTTTTTTGGCACCAATAAAATTTCACCCCTGGGGTTGATTTTAAAAAATTTGCAGAAATTCACTTTTAAAGTCCCAAGGTGCCCCCCAATATAACAAACTGTAGTGGCCCCAAAGTAAAAAAAAAACACGTTTCTGTAAGGGAATTCCCGGAAAAATAAAAGGGAAATTTTTTGGCACCAATCAATTCACCGGGGGGGTTGGGGTAAACTCACAAATTGGCTGGTTTAAAAATTTTAACTGCAAGGTGGTTTCTATCAACAAAATTTTGGAAACGGGGCCCAAAGTTGCAAAAAAACACGTATCTGTAATGAAATTTGGGTTAATAAAAAAAGTTTTTTTTGGCCCCTACCCAATTCACGCCAGGGGTGAACTACAAAACTTGCTGTTTTAAAAATTTTAACTGAAAGTAGATTCTATCAAAAAAGGGCGGGCCCCTGCCGCAAAGTAAAAAAACCCCTTTATTTGAAAAATTTAATCGGAAAATTAAAAGGGTTTTTTTGGAACCTAAAAACCTTGCTGTTTATGTTGGGCCCGGGGGATTTAAAAATTTAAGTAAAAGGGGGGATATATCAAAAAGGGGGTTTGGGAAATGGGCAAAATTAAAAATTGAACCCCTTTAATAAATGTAAAACTGTTTAATAAAAGTGGAGTTTTGGGCACCTAAAAAAAGAAAACTTCAGTTTACTAGAAAAAAATCTGAAAATCCTAAAGTTCAGGCTGCCCAAAAACAGGAAAAATTTCAATTAGAAAACTGTTAATAATAAAGCTATTGCAATTTTCCTTTAACAAAAGTCTTGGTGAACTTTATCCGTATTTTTTTATAAAACCCTTGTCTTTTTTTCGCCCCGGGGGCCCCCCCCCCCATCCTGTTTTAAAAGGGTTTAGATGCCCCTTTTAAAAATTCTCTCCTAACATATAAAACCCTTCCAATCTCAAATTTTAACCCAAATTTTTTGTAAGGATAAAAGCTAATAGTAGAGGTTTCTTTTTTTGTAAAGGAAAAATTTATAAATAAATTCGTTTGGTTTCCTTTTTTTGGGGAACACAAGAAAAATTTCGGGGCCACACCTTCTCCCTTGAGACGCTGAGAAAACACGGGCGAAAAAGGAAAAACCTGTTCTATGAAAAAAAACCGAGGTCATGTGTTTTTCCCCCGGGCCAATCCCCAACCTTTAACCTCCCAGCCCAAGCGTCGCCCCACACATCTCACCCCTGCTCTTTTCTGAAATCTTTTTTTGCGGGCCCCCAAAAATTACGGAACGCCAAAAAGGGCGCATTTTTAAATAGATAAATTGGCACCAGGTTTTAAAACCCAAAAAATTATGCATGATCAAAAAAAACCCCCGTCCCCAAAAAAAAATTGTGCCGATTTCAAATTTGTCGATAATAATCGCTCAACACTAATAATCAGTATTGCCTGGGAAAATGGCCGCCAGGCAGAGAATTGGCTCTGAGACTTACTTCCTGGTCAGGCTGACTGGTGTAACTGATTATGCGTCAGCCTGACCACTTTGTGGGACCACTCAGCCCAGCAGTGTAGATCTCACTGCTCTGAGTGTGTGAGTCATTCTGTCTGCTTAGAAGAGCTCCCATCTGCAGCAGTATCCGCTAAGTAATTAGTTGATAGTAATCGGCTAATAGTAATTAGTTGATAGTGCTGCCCACAGAAAATCCCATCTGAGGAAACAGAATCACTCAGAACAGTGAGATCTACAGCAGTGTGTAATGTTTGTAACTTTAAGCATCTAAGAAAACTGCCTGCTCACAAAACTCCTTTAAGGAATTTATCAATTGCTGGTGCCTCTATATGGTGTGGCATTCTAGTACTCTTAGGTAAGTCTACTTGACTCTCTTCCCAAAAAGAGGCTAATGCCCTTATTCCTGGTAAATCCTTATGACAGATCTCTAAATTCAGGTCTGTTTTTTGAGTAAAAGGGGTACTCAGTTTTGGGAACATAACACATTTGTTCTGACACTGTTGACTTTTGTCCTCTCTCATAATTGTTTTCTTTTTAAATCATGAACCTACCACCAGCTGAGGGGTATATCTAAGGGGAAATTTTGTGCTCCCACATATGCAAATCTATTCCTGGGCTGGTGGGAGGAAACTATGGTGCTTAATGAGGATAATTCCATCTGGTCATCTAAAATCATCTTTTGGGGCCATTTCATAGATGACATTTTCATCTTGTAGAACAGGTCCATTCTTCAATTCAAAGTGATTAATAATGAGATTGGTCTCAGCTTCACATATGATCAATAGAGTGAAGCTGTCAATTCTAGATATACAGATAGCGAGAGACAGAAATGGTAATCTGTATACCAAAACCTATTGAAAATCCACATCAACAAACTCTGTGCTATGTTGGGAAAGTTACCACCCTGTTTCCTTAAAGAGGAGCATCCCTAAGGGGAAGTTTCTTCAAATAAGGAGAAACTGTTTCCATGATTATCAATTTCAAGCCTGTGATCTCCATGATTGTTTCAGGAAGAGAGGGTACCCTTCCATGGTCATCAGAAGGGTACAAGAGAATGTGTACAGACAGAACCCTATAATTTATTAGTGCCAAAGAAAAATAATGCAGTGGGATATCGCACTATGAGAATAGTGGCGGCATATGATGATAGATCCTTTAAGATTCAAAATGTCTTTGCCAGGCATTGGAATATCTTAATGACAGATGAAGATCTTAAAGATGTCGTAGGAAATAGACCACGGATCACCTATACAAAGGGAAAATCTATTAGAGACAGAGTAGTACACAGCCATTAAATGCCAAAACAGAAGCAAAGGACGTGGTTACATCGTAATCCACTGGGTACCTTTAAGTGTGGGGAAGACTCTGTATCTTGTCCCTACATAAATAAGACAAGTATCTTTAAAAGTTGTGCTATTGAACAGCATTATGATCAAAGAGATTGCAAAACAGAGGGCATGGTGTATATGTGTACTTGCAACTGCCCCATAAACTACATTGGTAAAATGATTAGAAAGCTGCATCGCCGTATTGGTGATAACCTGGGAGACATTAAACATCATAGGGACACCCCACTAGTATGACATGCATGGGAATATCACAATGGTGATCCAGAAGAGTTTTCTTTCTTGGTGGTAGAGGTTGTAAGAAAGTCAAAAAGAGGTGGGGAATGGAATAATAGGATCCTCCACAAGGAGGTAGAGTGCATCTACTGTATATGTTAAAAAAACGTGAATCCATTTGGCCTAAACAAGGCCTTGTAGTTAGCCCTAAATAGCTTACAGAATTTTTTGTCAAAATACAGTTCCTATGACTCTAGTACCTGTGAAGTTTTGGTATTGGCAGTGGATTTTCTTCTAACCCACAATTTTTTTTCTTTTGACCGTGAATTTTATTTGCAATTGTGTGCTGCGTCTATGGGGACTCGGTTCTCTCCTTAACTTGCCAATATTTATATGGGCATGTGGGAGGAGAGATTCTTGTCCTCCGAGGACAATATTTTTGCCTCCCATATCAGGTGGTATGGTCGCTATATAGACAACCCCCGATCAATTTAACCTCTGGTGTTGTTAGTTATATTAACAAAAATTACATGAATCTCAAGTTTACTCATCAAGTCCACCACACTGTTATAAACTTTTTGGATAAAACACTGGAAGGAAAATATTTAAAAAATACCATTATTTCACCATCTTCTAAACAGACTTCACAAAATTCCATACTTTTTGCCACTTCTTGCCATCCACAGCATGTGGTACCTAATATCCCTATTGGTGAATTAATACTTACTAAAAGAAATTGCGAGATCCATCTAAATTTCTAATACAACAAGAGCAAGTTTTGAACAAATTAAGGAAGTGGGGATACTCTAATAATGTTTTAATTAAAGCCAAAAATACTGTGGAAAAAATACCACGCACGCGATTAATATGTGAAACATCTAAACAATGTAGTAAGGTTGATCCAGGTATTACATTCAACAATACATTTAGTCCTCAGTATAAAAAAAATCACTGCCATTCTTAAAAAACATTTACCCATTTTATGTACCCATCATAATATGGCAAATATTATACAAAATGGGGTTAGATTCATTTGTAAAAAAAAAACTCCAAGTGTGGGGACGATAGTTTCTCCTAGCCTTTATCTAAGTACAAAGAATAAGCATGAAACTTGGCTTTCTACAAAAGGTTCTTATCGATGCAGCCATTCCATCTGCCTTACATGTAATTATATTAAAGTTAGTGATACTTTTAGTTTCTTTGTCACTAACAAGAGTTATAAGATCCAACTTTATATCAATTGTAATACAAAAAATATTATTTTATTTCATGTAACATATGTTGTATGCAATATGTGGGTTGCACCTCTACTTCACTTAAAACTAGGATTCATTGTCATCTTTCTGGTGCCCCTAAATCAATTTGGCACACTACTATGTTGGCTGTAACCTGTAATTTTATCAAGATACACAATAATGTTACTTCTTCCTTTCAATGTATGAGTATAGAAAGAGTACTTCCCTCTAGTCGAGCTGGGGTTTTGCGCAGTAAGATTCTGAATCGTGAAGCCAAGTAAGTGGCTCTTCACTTTAGACACAAGACAGCTGAAAGGCTTAAAGGGGTTGTTTCACTACAAAGAATAGCTTTCAAAATATAGGGAACACTAAATGAAGACGTTTTTCAAATATATTGCTTTGTTCATCTTTTTTTGTTAAGGAACTACAAATCCCCTTCTGAGGGCTTTCCAGTTTTCCAAGTGACCGACCTGTGTACTCCTTCTCCCCTGCTGTTTGTTCTATCTGATAGCAGGGAGTGATGTCATCACACAGGTCAGGGCTGGCAGTGTGAGAGCTTGTGTGTTATATGATCTTTCAGACAAAAGACGGTAATTACTCTACTGTTTACATTAGCTCAGAAGCTTTTCCTGTCCTGGTAGAAGGTAATTTAGCTAATCTAGACTAATAAACAGAGAATACACGGAGCTCATATGTTAATTACAGACAGCTTGACCAGGAAGTGACAGAGCAAAGTAACATTATTTCATTCATGCATCCTATGAAACTGAGATGAGCCAACCCCTTTAAATGTTAAGTATGATCTGTTATATCACTATTAATATAATTAGTTGTTTGTGGTGTTATTTCATAAAACTCCTTTGGAATAGTTTATACATAATGTCATTATTAACCAGCACGGTATATTGTCAGGCTTTGTTTTTATATATAGCTTTTAATATTGGTATCATTATGTGAATGTTCATGCATTGGATTTGTAACAGTGTTATCTAGGCTATTAGCATATTGGTGGTCACGTGACGCTTTTGTATAAATAGGAAGCATGGCATATGTGGTTGTGTCTTATGATTGATATACCCTTTTTTAAGATGAATAAAATGTACAAGTTTTTAATCGGGACTGGCCCTTGGATTTTTAAAGTGGATGCTGGACTTCTCTTTCTTTTGATTGACCAGCACGGCCTTGTAGTTTGGTTGTTTCCTTAAAACCCAATATAAACTGGTATATTCATGGATTTTCTCCTTTTTGCTAACAAAATCCAGATGCTGACTTTTGCATTTATTAGTGAGTTTTTGAGAATCGGACTAAGGGATTTTATTATATGTAATTAGATCTAACCCCATTGAACTATCCTTTGACAAGATTTTTGAACAGCCCATCATATTAACTGTGCAGGAGTGTATCTTTATTGTTCTTCTTCCTTTCCCCTCCCACCCTTACCTGGACTAGGGCCATATGAAAAACTGGTTATTTATGTAGTTATTAAGGCTCCTACTTATGATGTACCATGGGAAATTATAATCATTTGTATGGAGAATGACACCTTGATTTAAATATTTCCACTTTTTATAAATATCATCTATTTATAATGGGTCTCAATAATTGTGCTTATTCATCAACTATGACCCAATTATATATTTCCCGTTGGTATGTTGGCATACATGGTAATTTTGGGCTGCAGTACCTTTGTGTACAATACTGTATCATTAGTACTAGCCATTTGCACTGACATAATTTATATTTTATATTGGTTGTCTGAGGAAGGCTCACAGAGCTGAAACGTTGCACCTTATTCATTGAGTATGTTTTTGCAATACATATTTGAGGGTAAATTATGGACATGCTGCTTCATATTATTCTCTTTGATGGACATTTGTAAATATACAGGTCTGGGGCTGGCCTGCGTTTCGATGCTGCTGCATTTCGTACACTCCAGAAAGTAATTTTTTGACTATGATAGCTACATGAACTTTTGGCTATAGTGCTGTTCTCGATTTTTCTTTTGTGTTGTTATAATTTATATTTGGTATCATCGAGTTTTGCAAATGCGCAGCCGGGATATTTCCACAATCCCTGGCGTCCTCGACATGCTCAATATGAAGAGCATTCACTTCCGATTGTCTAGCAATGCGCTTGTACGTCCGGGTCAGAGGCACACTGGACCAGACAACATGTGCTTTATAATACTAGGTTACCAGGTAAGGGGATATTTGTGCAGCTATTAAATCTATGGGGAGGAGTCTATACAGACACTTCTGCTTTATAAGGAGCTGGTTTTTATTTACCAGGCTCCCTGTATATCAGCAGAACATCTTAAGTATTATTGCCCCACTGAGGGCTTGCTGGCTAACCAATCCCCTGATGAACACGTTTTGTTTATATGCGAGGAAAACGCATTGAGATTAGATGTTACGGGCAAGATATTTTTGATACAAGTATAGTAGATTCCATTTTGCCCTATATGCCTGAGATGCCACATCATTATTTATATATGATCGGATACCATGTAATATGGAAGCTATTATTTGTTATGTGCAGTATAACGATTGTGTCAGTATGATGTATAAAAATGCTAAGTTATAATGCTGATCCATGACCTAAAGAGTAAATGTGCTGTATAAGCCTGAAGCAGAGTGTTGGCCAGAGGATAGAAGTATAGGTAACCAGGTGGGAGGAGGGGAGTTAACGGTTAGTCAGTTGCTCAGTGGAGTTGCTTAACCAAGTGTGTATAGCCATGGACTAATATTGAGTGCAGAGACAGCGTCTATTTCTCTTTGAACAAAATTTAAGCATGAACAAGTAGGCCAGAGACGTTTAGGAAAGGGGGCAGACCTGGCGGCCCTGGAGTAGAGTCCTATATAGTGGAAGTACATGAGGATCAAGTAAGTGAAGACAAAGGGGAAGATTTATTAAGGCAGTTACGCCAGAATTCTGTCTCAATTTGCGCCAAAAACAAGCTTTTCACCACATTTACTATGTGTTTTAGACAGTTTCAGGTGCTTCTGCGAGACGTCCGACAAAGGGGGTGTGACTTCGTAAAAGTGGCGTAAAATGGGGTGTGGCTTAGATGTGACAAAAAAATGCGCCAGAATGTGCGACCAAATTCTGGCGTAAAAGTAAGCCAACTTAAAGATGGTGCAAACTGAGACTAGACCGTTCTAACGTGCGCCAGAGTTATCAACACTATGATAAATTTGGTGCATTTTAAGACTGTCTAGTCTAAGTTTACACTGTCTAAAAGTAAGACACTATTGATAAATCTGCCCCAAAGACTCATAGTCAGTTGATGTCTAGCAGCTTCTGGCATAGCTCAACCAACTAGTCTTAGAGAAGTTTCCAGATCGCTTGGTGAGAGCAAGTAAGCTCCTGTGGAGAATGTAAACAACTTAAAAGTCTGGATTTTAGATTTGGTGCCACTCCTGCTCTAGGCTTCCTATATGGACTGTAAAACATTTTCCTGAAAGGCTTATTTTCGGGTATAACAACCAACTTGGAGTAAAAAAACTGTTACATTGCACCACTTTGCCTCTTGTCTTGTTATTCTGCTTACAACACCAAGGACACCTCAAACACCATCTGGACAGGTAGGCGTATTCACAGAGTGTGTCCCAGGGGAACACTGGAGGACCACTGCCTACTCTTATACAAGCAGGACCCCCACCAGTCATCAAGTGTGGGGCAACCCTTCTGAGGGCGATGACCCCATTAATGTAACCATGGTACAATAGAGCTAACCTAGGGAAACATTTTTCAATTGCATTTTTCCTTTGGGAATCCCTTGTAGATCGTATATGTGATTGCATCATAATTGTATGGCTGAGGATCTTACCCTTGACTTCTTCGGAATCCATTTACAACCACAATCTGATGCTTTATCCTAAATAATAGAGGACTAAACAATGGTATAGTGAGTACATATACCTTGTTGTTGTACCTTGCATATGTATTCTGATCTCTATATATCTCTCACACTACCACTGCTCCATCACGGATACCAGCAAGGATCCTAAACAAAATATCACCTCCTGCAGCAAAATTTTACCTGGTAATATACCGGACACCATTATGAAAAACTGATGAACCCCACTATAGTCAGTGGGGCCCGTTGCACATGTAAAGAGACCAGCACTGCTAGTACATTTGTTGTTCTACTCTTCTAACTCTGTAATGTAGATGTGAACATAGCTTATGATGGGCTTTGTGGTCAGTTCGGCAACCTCATAATACTGCGGTATGGCAGGATGACACATTTGATTTTGCATCCGAAACAACTAATATGCAGTTATGTTTGTTAATTTAAAGAAATTATGGAAATTTACACAAAAATTAACTAAAAAAAATCAATATATGTAATAACACTTGCATTTTTAACAGAGCATAAGTCTGCTTTAGGCAGGTTTCATACGAGTGACTTAGGGGCAAATTTCTGCATTTGTTATATGGCTTCATTGCAGTTTACAGACCCAAACTCACAGCATCATACATCCCTATGACGAGGAGTTCAGATTAGTAATTCCTCAGCCAGACCAGGACACTGGGTCATTTTACACTTATTATTCCCACTTTCTGTTTTTTTAGTCTATGGGCAATTCTACAGCAATGATTGACATTTCAACTCTGCTGGTCTTAGCTGCGCCTGTTAGGGGGACATTGGTAATAGTGGGGTTTTAACAGCAGGGCAAAAGGATACAGCACTCTAAGGGGTTAAAGTTTGTCAGGAAGAAAAATAAACAACCTCTTGTGCTGCTAATAAGACACAGCAGCAACTGACATCACCATCCCAGCCAGGTCTGCTAGAACACAAAGTGTTGGTCAGTAACTAGAGAAGATTGTTTCCACAAGCAGGTGATAACAACTACAAGCTCTGAAGGGAAATAAAATCATAACAGCAATGAATGGTCTTCATTCACCTTTGCCTACATGTTTACAACTAATCGGTTAAATGGGTATACCCCTTTAAGGACCCATAGACATGGCAGTGACCAGTGGCGAAGCTACCATCATAACAGCTGTGTAAGGGATGCCTTAGTTACGCCCTGGCTTACCCTGCCTAAGCAGAGCAACCGTCCTGAAAAGGGCGACCCCGCACTTGAACCTTTTTCTGAGCTGCTCCTAGTAAAACGGGTGCAAAACAGACAGATGACAAAATAAAATGACAAACAGGGAACAGACACAACAGAAAACAAATAGACAAAGTCAGATGGGCCAAGGTCACACCAGGAGGACACGCAGTACTGAAAGAGAAGGCAGGAGAGTTACCAGATACTGTATACACACCAAGTTCTAGAGCCAAAGAAATCCAAATAACACTGAGCACAAACCATCTAGCCAGGATACCGAAGCAATCACAAGCAGAGACTAACAGCCAGAAAGAGGCTTAAATCCCCCGCCCTAGCCAGGGATTGGCCCAGGTGCTTTACCCATTACGCGCCAAGCAGAACCCCGGCTGAGGCTGCAAATAGACAGCTTTCAAAAGAGGCAGTAGCGCAGTACTAACAGGCTGCTATGGGACCTGTTGCCACAGAATGCCTTGGCCTTTTGTCCCAAACATTCAGCGGCTGGGGGTGCAAGGGCAAATGTCCTCGATGCCAGGGACTACGCGGCCTGAATAGCTGTTTGCGCGTCCTCTGGACACTCGGTTAAAGCTCTCAGCTTGTGCTGACGTAGGTGGGGCGATGACATGACATCATCACGCTGCCTATGCCGGGGTCCACTTGAGGAAGCCAGCCTGCCACTCATCATATCAGGGGAACAGCAATAAAGAGGAGTTATTTTTATTTTATTTTTTACTAATGGGGCCCGGACTACCTACATGGGGCGCACCTACAGCCTACCTACCTAGCTACTTGGAGTCTTCCTACACCCTACATACCTGAGGTCTATCTATCTAGCTACCTGGAGCCTACCTACTGTGTATCTATCTACCTACTGTGTTTCTAAAAGAAACACTGACAACACGAAAACACTTTATTTAAATATACTATCCGCAATAACTTCCCTCAGTGACCATTCTATTAAAGAAATGAATTAACGCTGGTCCGACGTAGTCCCAAAAAATCACAGTCCAATGGGGAAATCGGGAGAAAAAAAACAGAAACACTACAAAAAGCATGACAGTACCAAACTTCATCCCTTGAAGATCATGCATCATGCCGACGGCTGATCTTCAAGGGTTCAAAGGAAGGAATTCGAACAATAGGGGTACATGCCATAGATGTAGTACAATCTCCAGGGGTTAGTCCTCTATTCCTTCCCACCACCTTGGAAACTGTGCCTCTAAGCTATGGCCTGTAACCTCTCTCCCACCCATGGGAAATTTGTACAGAGGTGAGAAAAGGCAAAGAGGTGCTGGAAAAGTGAGGATTCTAAGATCTTTGTGTGCAAATTCTACAGGGACAGATGGTGGCCAAGAGAAGTCATCATGCCGGTCTGGAACCGGATGGAGAAGAAAAGGGAAAGTGAATGACTCAACAGAGAAACATCACCTGTGAGTCACTGAATGTAACTGCACTGTAATTGTAATCAGTGTCTGCAGAGCCTGTGTACACTGGTATCTACCACTATATGGTCACTGAATGGCAGTAATATACAGTCTGCAGAGTCTGTGTAGAAATGGTATACACTACTAAATGTTCACTATATGGCAGTAATATTGGTCTTTGCATACTGATCTTTATTCAGTAATAGTATAGCAATATTATTGAAACATCACATTCCAGCTGTGTGTCTGCTACAAACTGCAGAAGAATTAACTACAAGAAGGAAAAATGAAGAAAATGGACTGAGAAACTATGGATACTATTCCTTGCCACAGGTTTTTATACATTTTTGTAAAAATAAATATTTAAAGAAAGGAAATAACATGTGATTATGGATAAATCTGTGATTTAATAAATAATAAGAAGGTATTAAGGAAACGTACTTTCAGACATTTTTTGTGTGTATAAGAGATTATTATTATTGCAGAGTTCTGCCATATAGGTGCTGTTGGGTGTTACATTCTTGGAGCTATTCTCACCTGGCATCAGTGCCCCGGGGAAGGTTGCCCTATTATGGCTCTATATAAAACAGGGCCATTACATGGTTGTGTGCATGAAACTTAGCAGTGAGAATAGGTTCCACAGGCTCCTAAGGCAAATACACGTTCCCATTCACTGATAACAAATGTGAATGTCACGGATGCCCCTGCGACCCCAATTCCGGGTCGCAGACGCATCAGTGCCCCGCTGCCGAGCAGCGCCGCGACCCGCATGTCCCCCTGTAGACTTACCTGGCCACGCTCCTGCTGTAGTCTCTGTCCCGAGGCACGCGCGGCCCCGCTCCTTAGGACGCGCGCGCCAGCAGTGTTAAATTTAAAGGGCCAGCGCAACGTTAATTTGCTATTGCCAGTCGCTGCCCCTATTTAAGCCTGCCTCTTTCTGGTTACCCTGCTGGATATTTAGTGCCATTAGCCTACTGAGAAAGCGTTCCCGAAGTCTTGTTCTGATTGCCATGTACCGTACCATTTGCCTCTGTCCCTCGACCACGAATCTTGCCGCCTGCCCTGACTTTCCTGCTTGTCCTCAACCGCGAACCTTGCCGCCTATCCTGACCTTCCTGCCTGTCCCCGACTATGAGCCTGCCTTACGATTTTGTGCCACGCTACACCTCGGCTGCCTCCGCAAGCAAGTCACGTCACTGGAAGCGACCTGGTAGACTCCCACCGCAGCAAGTCCATCCCGCTTTGCGGCGGGCTCTGGTGAAAACCGAGACCTACTTAGACTCCGCTCCCTGGCGTGGCTTACACCATCGTTTGCGGTGGTCCAGAGGATCCACTACTGTTGCCTGTGACAGTGAAGATACACAAAGTGCATTAGCAAGTTACATAACTTTTCATTGTACAGGATTCAGCTTAATTTACATAAAACTGGAATGATAGTCATGATTTGGGATCATTACACTGGGGAATTGTTTGTATGATAATCACATAGAAGTCATGAGGAAAGTGATGAACAAGCAGAAATGAATACTGAAGATAATTACAACAAAATTAGATTAACCAGATCTGCATCGCCGACGCTTCCCGACTATGGAAGCAAACTTCATTTATATGAGGAAATTGCAGCTTATATATTGGACGCTACAGATCCGATAAGGCAGGGCATTTTCTGGAATAGAGAAAATCAGGTGAAAGGAACATCTTATTTATAACCCGATACTAAGCGATATCCAACATGTAATTTACTGCCTGCATCAGAAGTGCTGCACATTCCCACAGATGGAGTAGGCAACAACATGAGGAGATGAAGGAGAACATTTCACTCCCTCTAAAATATATCCCCGGCTGCCTCCTAAAACCATTAACTTTATCTGGGTTACAATTTGCTGCCATCTGCCTCTCCCACCAGTCCAGCACCTTGTATATTTTAATATCAGAAAGAAAAGCCAGCATAAGGTTTAATTCCTCATAAAAACTTCTCTGATTACAGCTGGCATAGAAGAACTCCCAATAGCAAATTTGCTTATCAGCCACAAGCAGATGCTGCTTCTGCATTACCCCGCATTGCCCTGTGCTCAGCAGCTGCCTGCTGGTGTAATATGACAGGAGTGTCTGCATGCCATTTCTACAGGGGTAAAAGGCAAATTTAACCTGCTTATTTCACGCTGGACGGCAGCAGCCATCAGCTATATCCGGTATCTTTGTAAATTGGAGCTGGAGGTTCAGGCAACCTTGTAAATCTATATTATGTCAGCCGGTCTCATGTTAGCATGCAGCTGCCTTGCCATTTAGTCTTTCTTTGCTATAGTTGGCAATTATGAACACTAGGAACCCTCTAATAACATACAAGCTCATGTATAGAACAAATGGATTTTTGACCTTACTTGGTCATTCATTTAGCATAGATTGGTTATTAATGCAATGCATGGGGGGATCTGCAAGGTCAAACATTTTGTTACTTTAGGATATTTACTTTTGGAAAACATCATATCGAAAATAATAAGGGTATGTCTACACAGCAAAGCATTACTGTCAGATTTTCGGCAGATTCAGTATTTTTAATCTGCAAAAAATCCGATGGCACGCTGTGCTGCATAGACAGCAATGAAAAATCCATGCTGTGGTCTATACAGCATGGACTTTTTACGGTTAGGGGCCGTTCACACGGCTTATTCTGGGACTGATTCCAGCCGTACTGCGCGCCGTATTTTCGCTGCAGTACGGCTGGAATCCGTCCCAGTCATTACGGTAATCCACAGTTCTCATAGAGAATTATGGATTTCGTCTCTCCTCCCCGATATATGTCGAAGGGAGCGCCTCAAAACCCATTTTTCTTTCAATCCTGTCTGTCTCCCCGGGCCCCGCACCTTGTTTTTTTCAAAAAGGCCCGCGGAACCACTAAATCCTTTAGGTTCAGGGGCTGGCCCCCTCTTTTACAGAAAGCGGCCCTTTTGGGGGGAAAAACCTCGTCTGCGGCCCCTTCGGTTTAAAAAAATTTTCACTTTCCGGGGGTAAAAGGAAATTTTAATGCTTTTTTGGGGACGGAACCTATTTTCCTTTTTTAAATTGGGGCCCGGAGAAGGGGCAAAACTTTTGGAGGGGGGCACCCCTTTCCCTTCCAATTTTTCCGGGTTTAACAAAAACTCCCTTTAAAAACTTCGTCTTGTATAAACTTTTTTTTAAACCCTTCGGTCACCAGGGGGTTTTTTTCTCTT
The DNA here is from genome assembly GCA_025379985.1 of Phyllomedusa bahiana. Lineage (NCBI taxonomy): Eukaryota > Metazoa > Chordata > Amphibia > Anura > Hylidae > Phyllomedusa > Phyllomedusa bahiana. Next base: position 75,758 of record JAODAL010013377.1, on the reverse strand, counting down.
CTAAGGGAAAACCGCTTTGGATTTTTCCCTTTTTGCTCAGATGAAAAAATAAGGGGGGTTGCCTTTCGGGTTTTCCCGGGACATTTTTTTTCAAAAAAAAGGGGCCCTTTGAAAGCAAAAAATTAAATTCCTGGGGGAACCCGGCATTTTTTACGGGGGGCCCACTTTTAAGGATTTTTAAACCCCCTAACCCCCAAACCTCCTGGGGAAAGAGATTAGGGTTCCCCCTGGAAATTTGGGGCCTCAGTTATTCAAAGGGGGGGAAAACCTTTTTTCCCGGGGGACCCCGGGAAAATTTTTCCTGGGTGGCTTTTTAAGGGTTCTTCCAATTAAAAAATCTTTCCGGTTTATTCCGGGTTTCCCCAACCCTTGGACCCCATATTTAAAAGAAGGCCTTGGCCCCCCCTGGCACCCAAATTCTGGGCAAAAAAGGTCCCTGGGTTCAAAAACCCAAAAAAGGGAGTTTAAAAGGTCTATTTCAAATCTTTCCCGTGCCAAAAAGGGCCAGGGTTCCCCAAATTGGGAGGGGGGAATTTTCCTTTTAATTTACCTTCCCCCCCTTTTCGGGTTTAGGGGGGGCGGTTTTTTTCCTTGTTTCCTTTTTATTTCTAAAAGGGGGGGCCCTCTTTTTGGGCCCCGGGCCCAGGGTTCCCACTCCACCCATAAGGGGCCCCAAACTTCTTTTTTCCAGCCGTTTTCGGGGTTTTAATGGGCCTCCCGTTACAAAGGGCCCCAAAAGGGGGGCCCAGGTATGTGAAAAAATTTGGCGGCTCTTTTGCCGGGCCTGCGGGCCTGGGGGGTGGTTTGTAGTTTTTGGTTTCCCCTGGAACCACCTAACCCCGGCAATATCCCCTCAAAAAAAAAACCCAAATTTTTGGGAAAGGAAGGGGGTTTCCCATGTTTTTGGGGGGGCGGAAAATTCCCTTCCGGAATTTTTTTTGGGGTATCCCCCGTAAGGTAAACTGGAAAAATAAAAAATCCCCCCGGGGCAAAATTTTCTTTTTACTATTTCCCTTTGGAAATCTGGGCCCCGGGAAAAAAAGGAAAGGCCCTTCCCCTTTTTTGCGTTTTGGGGTTTCCCCAAGTTCTCCCTTTCTGGCCCAAATTAAAAAAAAGTTCCCTTCCCTCCCAAATTTCCCGGGACTAAATTCACCCGGGCCCCAAGCCCCCGGGGGGGCCCGGGGCCCCCCTTCTCCCGGGCCCCCTTCTCCCCCCAAAAGGGTTCCGGCGCCTTCCCCGGATGCCGTGGCCTTTTGGCCCCCCCTTTCAAACCGCCCGGGTTTGTCGTTTCCCCCTGTCTGTTCCGGGCCCCCCCCCGGCGCGCGTACCTTTTCCCTTAAGGGCCCGCGCGCGCGGGGAGGTGGTCTGGATTTAAAGGGCCAGCCCCCAGAAATTGGGTTTTATTGCTGGGCGTTTGGCCTTTTTAAAGGGAAAACACCCCCCCAAAAAACCCCTTTGGGCCAGGTCGTTGGTGTTTGTTTTTGAAGCCCTTGAGAGGCTTTTTTCCCTGCCCTTGGAATTATCGTTGTACCAGTCCGTTCCCTTATTTTTTCCTGCCCTTGCCTGTTTCCGCTGCCCGGGGCCTTTGGGCCTGTTCTAAACACCAAAAAACCTATGCCCCCTGCCCAAAACCCCCTCCCTGTCCCCGACTACGCCTCCGGATTACTTTCTGTAAAGGGCCATTACCCCGGCCGCCATCGAAAAGCAAGTCAGTCGGGGGGTAACGCCCCGGGGTGGGCCCTCACCCCGCAGAAAGGCCCCACCCGCTTTGGGGCAGGCTCTGGGGAAAAAAGGGGGGTACTTAGACCCCTTTCCCCTGGGTGGCTTCCCCAACGCTTACACCCCCCCTTTTTACGTACCCAGCCGGGGTCCTGTTTCCCCATTTAATTTAGCTAAATTGCCGGCGCGCGGGGGCGGGTTCTTCAAATTTTAAAAGGGCCAGTTGGCTAATTGGGGGGGGCCCTGCCCCCTATATCTTCTGGACTCCTCCTACACTCTACTAGAGTATTGGTCTTAGTGCGTTTTTGAGAGACTGTGGCTTATACCTTTGCTTGCGGTGGTTCAGCGAATCCACCTACATCCGTGGCAGTATACTTTGGCCATTTTTTCCCGGCCGGGGGCCCCTCTACCCGACATCCGGGACATCAAAACTCCCAGGGGCCCCAACAGATTTAAAACGCATCGATGAACTTGTTTTTCATGTTGCAGAACCTTGTTGCCCGTCTCCCTGAGCCCCACAGTTGCATCTTCATTTTGTTTAAACTTGGGCCTGTGTAAATTTTGGGGGGCCCCACGTTTGCATCTGCCCTTACTCCATGGTGTGAAGGAAACCCAAAAGACGTTTTTAAGAGGATTTTTCACCCATTTGCCCCATCCATATGGAGTTTGTTGGTTTCCCAAAATTTTTCTGAAAAGCAGGGCCGGGTGGCTTTTGTAGTCAGCCTTCTTTCGGTATACCCTTTGGCCGGGCTACCCCCCTTTGGGACCGGGGGGGGATTCCGGACAGAAAAAATTTGGCATTTCTGTGCATTCCGAATGTTTTGGGGAAACCCGGGGCAAAACTTTTTTCTGCTACAGCAGCTCTGCTTCCCCCTCTGTCAGGGGGACTCTTGGTGGGTCGGTATTGGTTAAAAATTCCCGCAACTAGCCCCCAGAGCTTGAAGGGAAAAACAAGCCCCTTGTAGGCCACTTTCTGGCAAGGCCTCGCCGGGAGAAATGGGGAAAGATTTAGTGGTCGAGACCTTCCGTTTTCTTGGATGATCTTATCCTTTTGGGGTCCCCGGATCCAATTGGGTTCCCGAGAGACAGCAACAAGTTCGTGCAAGCGAGCCCACTCATCCACGCCATTTTCCCAACCCTTCCCCCGGTTTGCCCCATGTCCTCCACTTTCTCCATCAAGGTTCCCAAGGTTTAAAAACCCATGCAAAGGGGGGGGAAAATGGGCCCCAACTGACTGTTGAAAAGCTTTATTTGGGGGTCCCCCAGAAGCCCTTTATTTCTATTGCGCCCAGGTTTAAAATTTTTTCGGGATTTTTTTACTGAAAGGGGGAAACTCTGCAAAAGAGGTTTCCGGGGAGGGGCCCTTTCTGGGTTTGCATACTACCTCTCCCAACACCAAACCAAAAACCACCCCTCGATCAACCCAGTCATCGCCTTGCAAACCCATAAACCTCTATCCCCGGGGCTTGAAAAAGTGGTTTTTCAAAAAAACCCCCCTTTTCCCTTTTCAGGTTACATTTTTTTTCCCTAAACGGGGCCCCCGGGTAGACGGATCCTGCCAAGTTTTTTTTGTCATCCTTCCAAGGGCCCCAAAACCGGGTTGGCCCGGGACTAGTAAATTTACTTCCGGGGTTTTTTGCAAATTTTTAAATTTTGGCCCAATTTATTTCCCTCACCTTCCCAAAAACCGTCAAAGGCGCCCAAAACCCCCCAATTAAACCAAAAAGAACGGCAATCCCAATTATGGCCGCGAGGTAAAGAGGCTTTTAATCCCCTGAAGTCCCCTTTCTTCGCCCCCAAAAATTTTTGTGTAAACCCGGATCTGGAAAAAAAATTTTTCCCTTTTGAATTGGCGCCTCTTCCGGGAGGCGGGGGGGGTTTTTTTCTTTTGAAAAAAATTTAAAGGGAAAAAAACATCACCTGTTGTTTTTTTTTCCAAGACCTTTTCCCCCAAAGGAGAAAATTATACATTTTTTAAACCCACAAATTTTTGCCCAAAAAATAGTGGGAAAACTTTTTGGGGGGGGCCTGCCATCAAAAAAAATATCAACAGGGGATCACAAGAATCTGAAAAAAATTTTACGTCTACCACCCCAAACCTTTAATCCCCAAACCCAAGCCCCCAAAAATGGTCCCCCTTTTTTTTGGCTCTTTTTAAATTTTCTACTTAAAATTTCGGGGCCGCAAAATAAAAAAAAAGGGCCCAATCCCTCTCTAAAGTTTTTGATACTGTAAGACCCCGGAATCCTAAACCCCCCAAAACACTTTCCCCAACCCAGGGAAACCTCCATACCTCCACCTTACGCCAAAGGGAACCGGAAATGGGACACCCTCCAGGGGGCCTGCCACCCTGGAATCCGGAAGTCCTTTTCTCTTACTTCTCGCTACTATTGGTAGCCAAATCTATTTTGGAGCATTAAAGATTTTGTCCTCGTCTGTACTACTTGTGACAGCAATAAGACCCCACTCTTAGCCCAAAAACAGACGCCCTCTTTAAACCCCTTTTGACATTTTCCTTTAAAGGGACCCAAAACCCCATTTTCCCAAATAAATTTTAAATAAAGGATTTCCCAAAGATTCCCATCAGGGTTTTGTGAGGGACCAATTCTAAAAAGGGGGGCTCACTTTGTTGCCCTTTTCCCACCGCCCCTTTGGCCCCTCAACTTCCCTTCTTTTCACTTCTTCCATCCAAAATTTTCTTTTCCCTGGACAAAACAGGGCAGGTTGTCTCTGACTGAGGGGTTATTTGGGTTCCAAAAAACTGGAATGCTCTGTGTAGCAATCTTAAAATTCATTTGGATTTTTTATCCGCCTACCACCCCAAAATTTGACAATTTGAGAGGGGTAAATCAGGTTTTTGGGGAACAATTGGGGCCAAATTTTGTCATTTTTCCTCATGACAACGGGGTTTTCCTTCTTCCCTGGGGCAAAATTCTTTTTAAACAAAACCCTGGAACCCCAAATCGGGCCGGGGGTTTTTCCCCCTTTTTATTTTGGGTTTCCCTGCTAAAATTTCCATTTCCCCCCCCTCCCCACCCTCGGGATTTTCCCTCCCAAGGGGGAAATGCCCAAATTCGGGAAACATAAAACTCTGTATGGCAGGCCCACTTGTGGGGCCCTTCTCCGGGCTTTTTTCCGGTCCCAATTTCCCCGGCCCAAACAGAGATAAAAAGACCTCCTCCTATTTTCAACCCCGGAGATGGGTCGGCCCCCTCAGCTAAAAATATTTTCCGGGCAAAAGGGTTTCCCAGTGTCAATTTGGGACCAAAAAAATTTCGGGTACGTTTGAGGAAAACAAGTGTCTAAAATTCAGTGTCCTACAAGCTCTGCTGCCCCCTACTCCCCCCGTATCCCCCAAACTCCCCTTGTTCAAAATTTTTCCGTTCAACCTTTTTCCCTTTTGGGGCCAATTCAAAAAAGCCCTTGGGGCAAAAATTTTTGGCGAAAAGTGGGAAAAGGGGGAAAGGGGAAAACCTCCCCTTTAAACGGGAAAGGGGGTTTCGGCCCGAAGCCCAAATTCCTGAACCCAAAAAACTAATCCCTCCCGAGCTTTTTGGGGAATTTCCTTTGGAAGAGGGGGAGACCTAAGAAGGGGGGGTACTGTCATTGAGTGTGCTGCCACCCCTGCTCTGCTCTAAGCTCTGCACCACTCTACCCTTGCCATATACCCAGCCACGCTCCTGCTTTCCCGCCCCACCTGCTGAAGGGCCGCACGCCGCCCTTCCTGGGGCCCCCCGCGGCGGCAGCTCTTCTAAATGTAAAGGGGCAGCATGCCAGTAATTGGCTAATTGCCGGGCACTGACCCTAAAATTCTTTTTGGACTCCCCCGGGAGGAGAAAATTTTCTTGCAAAACGGGAAAAACCAGTTTGTTCCGCAAAATCTTTTCCCTACCATTTTTTGCCTGCTCCCCCTCCCCGGGACCTCACCCCTTTTCCCCGACTACCCCTGTCAAACCGATTCGCCCAAACTACACCCCGGCGCCTTCCAAGCAAGTCACGCAGGAGAAACCCCTTTGGTATTTTCCCCCGCCGCACCCCGCCCAACCCACCTTGCGGCGGGGCTCGGTGAATACGGGGGCCCTACTTAAACCCTCTTCCTGGGGGGTTTTATCCCATCGCTTGCGGGGTTTCAGCAAACCCTCAAACACCCCGTGAAAATTTTTGGGGCCCAAAAAAGTATAATAAGCGCTGCAATGGGGACAAATAAAATGTCTATATTGAAATTATTTTTTTCGAATTTGTAAGTAGAAAATGATTAAAGAAAATAGATAGACATGAAAACATATACATTTCATAAAGGGAACTGTAACTTTTCTTCAAGGACCATACAAAAATTTAAAAGGGGAAACAAAAGGGAGGGGTAATGGGTTTGGGCCATTCGGAGATGTAAACCCTCCTTTCACTCACAGGTATCAATAAAAATGAAAATCCCCGACCCCTTAAGGTAACCATCACCCCCTTATTTTTTACTTTATAGGCTTTTTTTCCCCCCAAAAAAAAAACTTTAAAATGTTTTTATTTTTTTAGTTTTAAAGAAAGTTTTTGTAGTATTTTGTACAAAAAAAAGTGTATTCCTGCTTCTTTAAACTTTTTTTCTAGTGATATTTTACCCATCACAATTCATGAGATCCATCACATGATTTTTAATGTGGAAAAATGCTACAAGACAAAATTGTCAGAATGGCTCCCTGGGGGTTCTCCGGCATTTCCCAACAAAACCTGCCCATCACGAAAAAAGGGCCCCCTTTCACTGCCTTTGGGGTCCAACCTCAAGGTCCACTGGTTGACTGCTCTCAGGGGGGCCTGCATGCGGTTGGCCAAGCTGTCAGTAGGACCCCGCTGAAAACTCCGAAGCTTCTTCCTGTACATCTCAGGAGTGAGGTTGTACTGCCGGACCACCGCCTGCTTGACTGCCTCATAGGTCAGGGTGGCATCGCTGGGCAGATCCCCAAAGATTTCCAGGGCTTTACCCCTGAGACGAGGCGTTAGGAACCGACCCACTGGTCCTCAGGTAGATGGTGCTGGTGACAAATATTCTCAAACGCCAGCAAGAAGGTGTACAGGTCCCGGCCTTTATCCAGCATGGGGAAGTCCTCCTGTCATAGCTTTGGGACCTGGGTCTCAGGAGTTTCTTGAATGGCTGGGGTGGGCTGTGGCGTTTGTAGCTGGAGCATCTGCAATTGGTGCATGCCTTCACGCTGCCGTTCCTCTGCCTGCTCCCGATGTTCTGCTGCCTCCAATTGCTCATGACGTTCGAAAAAACAACAACATCCATGCGCACATATGTTTCTCTAGGTCTATGGAGATACAAATGCTATAAACTGCCTGAAAACCACTTCACCTACAGGGTGCTAAAAAAGAAATCAAATTACTGTAGTGCATTTCTTATTTGCCTATTGACTTCCAGCTGATAACTGTAGTTTTTGCAAAAAAAAAGTTTGAAAAAATACATGGATTTTTAAAAGGGGTTTTTGTTTTTCTTTAGCAAAAACACAATGTGTAAACTCACTATACAGGCCTCTTCACACTTAGGCTATGTTCACATGGTGTAATTGCGGGGACGTATTTCACCCGCAATTACGCCGTGTGCTCGGGAGCGGGTGCGGGGCAGTGGGGGCCAACAGCCCGCCGGCCCCATAGATATTCATTATTCGCGGCGCGAAATACGGGGCGAGATACGTCCCATTTTAAGCCGTGTGAACATAGCCTTAGAGTATTCTTACTATTTTTTTTCAAAAAGAAGATCATTTGAAGAATTGCATGCTTTAAGCTTTATGAATTTTTTCATGCAGTTTTTTTTTAATAAAGTAAGAATTTGTAAACATATTTTTATGCATTTTTTCTGGTGCATTTCTCCTCATCACATGATTTGCAGTGGAAACAATGCTACAAAAATGCAACACATGATTTTTTTGGGAGTAAGAAAAAAAACAATAGAGATCTATAGGGAGGAAAACTTATACCTACAGCATGCTGCATTTTTATAAAGATGCTAACTGACCAAAAAACACACCCAAAGTTAAAAGAAATGCTGTAACAAAAAATAATCGTCTGTTGTGTATTTTATATTTACCTACTGACTTTTAGGTAATCTCTGGCTGCAGTTTTGGCCCAAACAATGCTTGAAAAATGCAGATATTTTTAGTAGCAAAAGTGCAACGTGTGAAACTGTCCTAAAGTTTTTCATACTGAATTTTTTTCTGCACCCAACATTTTTTCCCCTATTTTTAGATCTTTCTGTGGCAAAACATGGAGCAGCCAGAAATTTGCTGTTGGTGAATGTGGAGTTTTAAGATACAATAAAAACGGTGCATTTTTTCTTTTTCTTTTTTTAAACTCTATACGCTACACATGTGTGCACAGCATCTGAAAAATGGGCTTCTCTATATGATAAAGAAATGCATGTGTGAACAAAAAAAAGCAATTTTAAAAAAAGATTGTAAAGAAACACATGCATGAAATTTATGGTGTTTTAGAAGCCAAGTACTATGGGCGACATGTCTCAATCCGAATGCGCCATAGTTTTGGTGTATTTTGTGCCCAAAAAACTTTTGACGCCATATGCTTGATATAAATGAACTATAATATACCAAAACTAGGAGCATTATATGCTGGGCACGACACATTGTAATGTGCCTAAGAAAGCATATTAAATAAAGTAGCAATGATACACTGTGTGTCTCCATAACACAATGCACTTATCGAGGTGCATTACATATACTAGTAATGATACGTTATGCACCTCTGTAACACAAAGCGCCTTGATAGGCGCAATATATACACTAGCAATGATACACTATGTGCCTCAATTGCTCAATGCGCCTTTTTAGGCGCATTCAGTTTACTATGCAAGTTATACCAGACGCCAGAAATTTGAAAGGATCGTACTTTCAGGTGCACTGTACACTGATTAAAAACTGCCGTGGCAACGCCAATTTTCATGTTGCCCAAAGTATTACAATGTTTATTTACAGACATGGCAGAGTTAAAATAATTTCAGATGATTGTCTCTAAAGTTCACTACCCTAAATAGATGCATTTTCACATGATGTGCACAATAAATGTTTAAAGGGGATGTCTCACCATGCTGTTTCACAAACCCACAGGCAGCTTTAGACTCATACTTCCTGGTCAAACTGTGGGTGGGTTTACCGCAGTGATTGGCATCTCCGCTCTGTTATTCCTAAATTTTCCTGTTACATTAATATGAGTGCAAGAGGTTTACAATCTGTAGTGAACAAAGCTACAGAGCTCAAAGGGTATGTTCACATGGCGTGTTGATTCCGTGTTCTGAATCGTTTTTAGATGTTTGTTTGGATCCTTGTTTCGGAGCCAAAATGGACCCAAACACACATCTAACAATGTGCAGTGTGATTTACATTGCTTTCAATGTAAAACACGCATTGGTGTTCAGATGAGTAATCGCTGATGCTTGTTTTGCATGCTTCTTTGTGATGCATCTTTCGGATCATGTCAATTCTTGATCGGTTTGGTGCAGCAGACGCCCTATTTAAAACTATAGAGAGCATTTCTGCTGCAGCCAAAACGCATCCAATCACGCAGCGCACTTTGGGCACGTGTTGGATGCGTTTTACGCAGCACTTTTGAATACTTTTTTTGGATCGAAAACATATCCAAAAACAGATTCAAAAATGTTGTGTGAGCACACCCTAAGTAAAAGGATATCTCTTCTTAATGACCACTCACCATTCACTTGCAATATCATGCTAATACCCTTACAATACCCAAATAAGTTCAGCTTTACTGGAATGTTATTCTGAGATGATCCACTTTAAGATAATAGAGGTGAACTCTAACAGGTAGCACTCAAACGTTCCTTTTACACAGAAAAAAAATACTCTCTTAACACTTGTCCTGTCTTCCAGGATCCCATTGGACTAAAACTCTTCCTCTTAGTACAACCTGTCCTTTGGTTTCTCAAAACAACAGCCCTTGTCATAGGCCATAGATCAGCCAAGCTCTTCCCATTCATTATCATTAACTGACACCACTCAGGGTATTATTTTTTTGGGTCAGTGATGTTTTTCTCTATGGCAGTTTGTGGCTTTTTTCTTCCATAGCCCTGCACTGTTTTTTTTTATTTGTTTTTTGGGGGGGTTTTTTGCATAAGAAAATGCATATGTAAATGTGTGTTGTATTTTTGGCGCTTTTTTGTGGCGTATTTTCAAATTATGAATTAAGAGGTTTAATGACGAATGAAGTCAAATGATACATTAATCACATCATTTTAATAAAACTAAAGTTAAAATTCACGTACTTAACATTATTTTTTGTAAATAAATAAAAAAAATAATAATGAAAAATGCATTTTGCATGCGTCTTTCTGATGCGTCTTTCGGAGCCTTTCAAAGAATTGACATGTCAATTCTTGATCCGTTTGACGCAGCAGACACCTTATTCAAAACCATAGGGTGCGTTTCTGCTGCAGCCAAAACGCATCCAAACACGCACCACACTTTGGGTGCTTGTTAGATGCGTTTTATGCAGCGCTTTTAAATATAAAAAAAAAGTATTCAAAACGCTGCGTGAACATACCCTAAGGGTTAAAGCTTGTCATTAACTTAGGTTAACAAGCTCCTGTGCTAAAGATGAGACTCAGCAGAGAGTGACTCACCATGGTCAGAGAGGGCGGCTTGGAACAATCAAGAGAAAGAAAAGGGAAAGATAGTTGGTTACTAGTGATGAGCGATTATGTCGACTATCGTCATCGGGTCGATAGTCGATATCGGCAATTATCAAGACGATTTCCGATAGTCGATAGTAGATTATCGCCATTAAAGTCTATGGGAGAGGAACAACACCTTCATTCTTACACCCAAACAGGGCTGGAGAAGCTGGAATTAACATCCACAACAGTCAAATGGATACGTGCTACATCTTAGGCAACACACTTAGGTTATAAAAGCCACAAAAAAAACCTCACAGACCATTCACTATCCCTGTCTTGTACCACAGCATGACCCTTAACCTGCATACCCACAAATTAAAAAATGCCAGAAACAGTAAAGATTTGAACCATTATTTTTTCTTTAACTGGACATAGACTTCCGTCCTGGGCCACAGCATGAGTTCCAAACCTGCATGACCCCAGATTTAAAAAGTGCCGGAAAAAAGGGTCTTTAACCACCATTTTAGTTAACTGGACATTGACTATACCGTTCTATACCACAGTATGACCATAAAACCTGTCTGAAACCCCCGATTTAAAAAGTGCCTGAAAAAGGAGTCTTTTAACCACCATTTTTGTTAACTGGAAATTGACTATACCCGTTCCCCCGTAGCCCACCATGGGGGAAAGATGCCACCCCAATTTGGCTGGCAAAACCCTTTCTGTACCACAGTATACCATTAACCGTCTACCTAGATTTTAAAAAGTGCCGGAAAAAGGAGTCTTCAACCACCATTTTAGTTGAACTGGACATTTACTATACCCGTTCTGTACCACAGTATGCCATAAACCTTCGAAACCCCCAGATTAAAAAGTGCCGGAAAAAGGAGTCTTTCAACCCCCATTTAGTTTAACTGGACATGACTACCCTTCCTGGGCCACAGCATGAGCCCAAACCTGCATGACCCCCAGATTTAAAAAGTGCCGAAAAGGAGTCTTTGAACCACCATTTTAGTTGAACTGGAAATGACTATACCTGTTCTTTCCACAGTATGACCATTAAAAACCCGTCTGAACCCCCCGATTTAAAAACTGCCAGAAAAAGGAGTCTTTGAACCACCATTTTAGTTGAACTGGACATTGACTATATCTGTCCTGGGCCACAGCATGAGCCCCAAACCTGCATGACCCACAGATTTAAAAAGTGCCTGAAAAAGGAGTCTTTGAACCACCATTTTTGTTGTTCAGGAAATTGACTATACCTGTTCTGTACCGCAGTATGACCATTAAACCTGTCTGACCCACAGATTAAAAAGTGCCGGAAAAAGGAGTCTTTGAACAACCATTTTAGTGGAACTGGACATTGACTATATCTGTCCTGGGCCACAGTATGAGCCCCAAACCTGTCTGACCCACAGATTAAAAAGTGCTGGAAAAAGGAGTCTGGACTGGGAGGACGAGGAGGTAAGACTGCTGTATGCAGGTTGCAGTAACCACTGAAGAACAGATTGGCGATGCTGTTCGTTACTGAGATTCACAGGGCCCTGACCCAGCGATGACAGGCCTGACGGTCCTGCAACCGACAATCCTCTGGCTTGCGTGTGGACGCCAGCACTGGAAGGAGCACCTTCTCCCGTACCTCTACCTCCATGTCCTACACCCCTCTTTGCTCGCTTACCACCTGCATTTTGCTACATGTTCAGAAAGATAAAAATTTAAAAAGGTTTGGAAGAGTTTTTGAAAGTCTCTTATTAATAGACGGCAAATCACAGCTATTCTTAAATCCCTCTAATTTCCTACAGCCAACTAGGATTAGAAACTGAAATGTTTCTTGCAAATGCCTGTGAAATGCGGTCTGGTGGAAGAACCGTAAGACAAAATCAACAATGTTCTTCCTTCAGTCCCAGGGATTTACAACTGCCCAGTAGGACTAGGAATTGATAGTTTTCAACAAACTATCATACAAGTGCGCTATCTGCGCCAAACTGAGATTCAACGAGCGCAATAAAACTATTCAGAAGTAACACGGATGAGAAATTGCGTTTTTTGTAGCAATGACAAACGAGAACAGTTGCTAGAAAAATTTTCTATCAGGGGGGCAAAAGGAAAACCCACATGTGCAATACAGCTATTTAAAAATATACGGATAACAAGTGGTTTTGACTTAAACACCTCGGTGACTACAGATTGCTGTATTCAATTAAGTCAAGGGGCCATGAACAAGCTGCCTCCCAGTGAAAAAAAAACCTATTTGAATGTATCGATAATAAAGGTGTTTTTGCACCTATAAATACACCTGCGTACAAATGCTGTATCAAATTTAAGTGCAAAGTGGCTCTATGAACAAAGCTGGACTGCGCAAAGTGAAAGACACGTAATTAAATTGTGAACGGATAATAAAACATGTTTTTTGCACCTATAAATACACCTGCGGTGACTACAAAATTGCTGTATTCAAATTTAAGTAAAAGGTGGCTCTATGAACAAAACTGGGCCGCACCAAAGTAAAAAAACACCCATTTGAAATGTATACGGATAATAAAAGGTGGTTTTTGCACCTATAAATACACCTGCGGTAACTACAAAATTGCTGTATTCAAATTTAAGTGCAAGGTGGCTCTATGAACAAAGCTGGACTGCGCCAAAGTGAAAAACACATAATTAAATTGTGTATGGATAATAAAAGGTGTTTTTTGCACCTATAAATACACCTGCGGTGACCAGAAAAGTTCTGTATCCTATTGTAAGTAAAAAATGGGTCTTTGAACAAAGCTGGGCTGCACCAAAGTGAAAAACACGTAATTAAATTGTGTACAGATAATAAAAGGTGGTTTTTGCACCTATAAATATACCTGCGGTGACTAGAAAAGTTCTTTATCCTATTGTAAGAACAAAGTGGGTCTTTGAACAAAACTGAGCTGCGCCAAAGTAAAAAAAAAAAACCCTAATTAAATCGTCTACAGATAATAAAAGGTGAGTTTTGCACCTATAAATACACCTGCGGTTACTAGAAAAGATCTGTTTCCTAATATAAGTACAGGCTGCACAAAATACAAGCTAATATTTCACCAAAAACTGTTAATAAAAACCCATTTCAATGCAAGGCCAAAGCAGAGCCTGGGCAGCACAATTATCCACTCCCCTTTCAAAAACCTGCCTGCCTGCCAGCCTGTCTGTGTTCGCCCCCCCTCCCCCCTCCGTCGCGGCTGTACAGCGCTAGATGCTCCTTTATAATTCTCAGCCTAAGTAACTAAAAACTGAAATTATCTAATCTACCTAAGTTCTAATGTTCACAGCTAAAAGCATAGTTGTCTGTGTGAAGAGAATAGTTTCGTTGAGCTGTTTTGAGAGAGACCAAGCACACATCCTGCTCTTATGAGACACAGACACACACTGATCATGAACAGGAAGGGCTGTTCTATGTAAAACGAGGACATGTGATTTTTCCAGCCAATCACAACCATTCATATCCCAGTCATGACGTCGCACACCCAGCTCACCCTGCTCTATTCTCTAAGATGATTTGCTGGCCGACAAAATGACAGGAAGCGCCGAAAATGGCGCGATATTAATAGACATTTAAGACTGAAAAAAATGACATTTAAGACTGAAAAAAAAGTTACGTTTTTTTATCCTAGAACCACTCTTGTCCATGGGCTGTTGCTTATATTGCAATTTAACACTATTCACTTGCTTGCGACTTTGTTGCAAACCAGACATAGCCCACGTACAAGACCTAGTGTCTTGTTTGGATCATTCCCTTTAGTGGAACATTGATGAAATTTTGTGAATACAAATGACTAGGGGTCCCATATGAGAGTTCTCTGTAAGAATATTTAGTACTGACATATTGTGCAGCACTGCACAGGAAACCTTCAAGAGCAGCACTACTTCACTCACTCACAAGTCATACAAGACCACTAATGGTATAGACTTGGAATCAAGCTTTCTTTTCCGCACAGCGGGTATGTCAGGTTTTTTATTTCTTTCATGAGCAAGAAACAAGAACTTAGAAAATGAGTGCATGCACCTGATGGGAGTTAAATTGTCGAAATGTCAATAGCAGAAACTGGAAAGTTAAAAGACCGGGGGTGGAATAAGCAGAAGCACAGTTTAAAATGAGGATGAATTATACTGTATTGTCCCTAATGGGAGAAGCTGCAGGGTTGCTTTATGGTTAGTACATGTGGCTACAGTACCAGCTGATGACCGCTGGAAAATCTCTATGATTAACAAAGGTTCTTGAGACTGGCGCTCCGCAGGAGTTACAAAACCCCAGCTCCCAGCATGTCTTCAATATACAAAGATATCCTTATAAATCAACTATGTAATAGTAATGTACTGATTATCAGAGCCTGAGCACTCTCTGGGTTGTGGTGTAATAAGAGTCTATCAAATGGCTTTAGTGAGTGTATATACTGATCAAAGTAAAGGTTCATATGTAGCAGAAAATCGGTCCCATATTTAGGGACAGAATACTTGTCAAGTTTCCCGAAATGTCCTGGACACTTCAAGAACAATGGGATATCTCCGGGACTCCAGGAACCGTTTGCAAATCTCATGGGCAGTGCCTGGATTGTTTGGGCCTCAGAAGCTGTGCCTGCACCATCCTGAGAGCCAGCTTTATTGTACAACTAGGCTCCCGTAACAATGGCAAGTCCTATTCAGATGAATGGAAAAGTCATAGAAAATTCTGCAACAATTCTGTGGAAAAGTCGTGAAAATTGCATGCATTATTTCAGGGTTCATGGTTTTATGCATTTACACAAAATAATGTTCAGTACATGAGTTTTAACCTAAATGATGTGATTAATATATAATTTGACTTCATTCATCACTGAACCTCTTGATTAATCATTTGAAAATGCGCCACAAAAATACAGCACGTGCGTTTTCTTACGCAAAAAAAAAAAAACAGAGCAGGGCTATGGAAGAAAAAAAACACAAACTGCCAGGGAGAAAACCATCACTGAGCCCCAAAAATAATACCCTGAGTGGTGTCAGTTAATGATAATGGATAGGAAGAGCTTGGCTGCTCTGTGGCCTATAACACGGCCTGTTGTGTTGGGAAACAAAAGGACAGGTTGTACTAAGAGGAAAAGTGTTAGGGCTTGTTCACACGACGTTTTTGTGATCCGTTTTACGGATCCGTTTTACGGATCCGTTAAAACGGATCTGACAATTGTCAGTGTGATTAACATTGCTTTCAATGGGCAAAAGCGCATCGCTGTTCACACGAGTGATTGCCGATGCGCTTTTCGCGTGCGTTTTTCGGATCCGTTTTAAGAATTGACATGTCAATTCTTCTTGCGTTTTACGCAAGAGAAATCCCCATAGGAAATAATGGAAGTGCGCTTTTGGCATCCAAAAGCGGATGCAAAAGCGCAGCATACATTTGGGTGCGTTTTAGATCCGTTTTCGATGCCAAAAACGCATCCGTAAAACGCATTGGATTTAAATTAAATATAAAATTTTAATATTATGTTTGGCTTATATTTAGTTTATAAATGTATGTAAATGTATATATATATATATATATATATATATATATATATATATACATTTATATATATATATATATATATAAATGTATATAATAGTATATATATATATTTTATATATAAATTCTATACAAAAGTTTAAATGTATATAATATTATAAATGTGTATAATAGTATATAAATGTACATTTATATATATGTACATAAAATATAATATATATATTATATATATATATATATATATATGTATACTAAATATATATTTAATTTATAAATATTTAGTTTAGAAATTATTTAGTTTTATACATGATTGTTATTAATTAATTTACATGGGGTGGGTTTGAAAACTATTGGTTGAATTAAAAAAAAAAATAGGGGGAGGGCGGGTTCTAAAATCATAGGTGTATGTACAGCTGACTGACACTAGGTAAAAAAAGGTTTTTTTCTTGGTCATTGATAGGTTATATTATATTTAAATTGCAGTTTGATAGGTTGATTTAAATAAAGCATTGAAAAAAAGGATCCAAAAAACGGATCCGTAAAACGCATGCAAAACGCATCCAATTAGCATCCAAAAAAGGATCAGCTGTTGCGTTTTTTTGGATCCGCTTTTTGGATGCAGTTTACATCCAGTTTTCGCAGGTTAAAAACGGATCCGTAAAACGCATCCAAAACAGATCCAAAACGTCGTGTGAACAAGCCCTTAGTCCAATAGGCTCCTGGAAGACCAGTTAAGAGAGTATTTTTTTTCTGTGTAAAAGGAACGTTTGAGTGCTACCTGTTAGAGTTCACCCGTTATGTTAAAGTGGATCATGTCAGGATAATGTTCCAGTAAAGCTGAACTTAGTTGGGTATTGTTGCTGTTGCAAGTGAATGGTGAGTGGTCATTAAGAAGAGATATCCTTTTAATAACAGGAATCTGGACTGAGACGGTGTGACCACTCTACGGTCTGAGGCTGTTTATCTATTACACATGGAGTTGGGTGATTTGCGTGACTGCATGCTCACAACTGAGAATGATTGGTAGCAAACACTGTGAAAATTAGCAGCCTAAGGGGCAGTTTACAGGGTACTGTACAGATACCGGTCGGTTTATCCGACCGGTATTTGCACTGTTTTCGTGCTATGTACACGGCCGCAGGGGGACGGCTTTTCTCCGCGATTAGTGAGAAAAAGTCCTCCCCCTTCTCCTAGACATGTTCATATTCCATCTGAAAACCGGTCGGAAGAATGAACATGTCCTACGGTGTTCGGATCGCTGGGCGGAAAACCCGTGCAGTGGGGACCGCTGCGCGGGTTTTCCATAGAGGCTCGTTTCAAATTTTTCACCCATTTTGCAGACAGTTTTCAAAACCGAAAACCATTTGAAAAACCAGGTGAAAACCCGTGCAGTGGGGACAAGACCTAACAGTCCTGAGAACCTACAGAAACTCAAGGCAGACCTTTATGAAGAGGCTGGTGTGACCCCAAGAGAATTGCCTAGGTAGAGCAAGGTGTGGCAGGTGATAGCCTCCCAGTAGCCCATAGTGGCAATGTAGGGCAGAGTTTAGGTGCAACCTGACTCTTTGTGGACTTATAGTGTATCCTTTAGCATTGGATCCTAGCATCTCATAGGAAGCATCTTATGGCTGATAGTGCTTAAACAAACTGATAGAAACTTTTATTTAGTCAGCATTCAATTATATTATAGTGCCACCCAATGCCTACTTACTTTTACACAGCGCATAAGAGTTATAAAAAAGATCACAAATATACTATATCAGCATAATAGTATCAATCTAATACAATGCATACAGTGGGTACAGTACAATATCAGGATAACAGTACCAATCAAATACACTACAAAACACACAATATCAGCATAATAGGCCCCAGATATTTTGATGTAACTCCCATTAGGATGAAACAATCTAAACCAAATGCTACATACCTTGTAATATCAGCATAATACAATCCAGGCAGTACCAACATTATGCTGATACTATACTGTATGTTTGCATTGTTTAACCTGCACATGCACTGTGTGAAGTTATGTTTGCACCAAGTAGACTGCCTATAGTACGCCTGTATTATATAGGTACTCTGTAGCTGCATTACTTGTTGTTCGCTATGGCAATCAGTTATAGAATTTTTTTAAGACTGCTTGGTGGTTTCTCCAACTAATTTTTCAATTGGGAGAATTCACCAGAGAAAAGCCTTGTGACAAGACAGCAACTTTGGTTTTATATGCGTGAATTAGTAAAGTTCTCTGCTACAACACTACCTTGGAATGTGAACAAGGCCTTTGATGTCTTTCAGAAGATTTGGCTGCTTAAGTATATCAGTACTACATGAGCCACATGAGGCAACACGGGCTTTAAATACAATGTTTTACACCCATATTGGAATCAGGGCCATCTTTTCCATTGGGCGCACTAGGCAGTTGCCCGGGGCCCCATAAGTATAGGGGCCCCAAGTGGTATATTTATGTCCCAGGAATACAAGAAACGTATCCTGGATCACTTGGTTGACTTTGCTTATTTAGCTGCTTGTGTGTTTTTTAGGATGTGCAAACATTTAAAAACCATGGTGGAGAAGAGAGCCAAAGGCTCCCTGCCCTGCCAAATAGTCTTGTAGGCTGCCGGTGTCCAGACATAAGTTGTGTGATAATATGGGCGTGCTCTGGGGTGGATTGAGGCATGGCCTAGTGTGATCTCATGTATTTGGGCAGTGCCCCCTGATTGGAATTGATTCATCTATAAAATAAATCTTTAGGGTTGGCCAGTCAGCAGACCAATGGTGGTCTGGTCTACAACAGCCCATTGTTGATGTTGCAGTTTGTGGGTAGAAATGCCTTTGGGTCTTGACAGAAGGTGTCATTGGACCATTGATTTGTAATTAATAATGGACTCTAGGCAGTTATTGAAGCCTGGATTTCTTGTGTAAAAAATCTAGGTATTGCAGATGAAAAGCCCTGGTGATATAGAAACAGAGCAGACAAAGAAATTCTAATCATGAATAGCAGAAAGGCCATCATCAAATACAAGAGAAAACCGAATACCCACGAGAGCTCACAATATACACAGACAAGAACATGGGCTGTATGAATCTATTCTGCTCCTTTTTCACACAGAGATATCAGGCAGCTTGAATATATCATTCATAGAGGTGTTGATTTACTATGCAAAATAGATTGGTGGAAATGAAAGTTTCATGAAAAATACATATCCGTAGGCATCCTTCAGCCTGTATTATTAATGTGACCTTTCCAGCGACTCCCCCTCCTCCTCCCGATAGTTTGCCAGTGCATATAATGAGGAGGAGCGGAATACAACTGCACCTACATGTGTGCTGTACAGACAGAAATGCTTCCAGTAACACTGCCAGCCACGCAGCTACATAGGATGCCCTCGAAAGGGCCATGAAGTGTCTCACATTCACTCTGAACAATGAAAGGGAAATCTTGTTACTTCATGTATACCCTACAAAGTCTAACTTTGTACATGCTGTACACGTAACCTGACAAGACCACATATGATGGGAAAACCTATGTCCTAATAAACATCAGTGTTCTGCTTCAGATTTGGGTTCATGTTCATGTTCATTTGGCTTCACTAAACTTGTCACTACTTCCTCCACAAACATGTCTGCCCCTCTCCTCCTGTCTTTCCCCCTCCTTGTAGATTGTAAGACCTTGCGGGTAGGGTCCTCTCTCCCTCTGTCGTGCCAATGGTCATTATCACTTATCACTGTACTCGTTTGACTTATGTAGTGTATGTAACCCCCTTGAATGTACAGCGCCCTGGAATCAATGGCGCTTTAAAATAAATAATAATAATAATAATAATGTCCAATTCCGACCAAATCTAAGAAAATCCATTTGGGTCAGCCTGAATTTTAACAAGAATTACAAAAAATTGTCCCTAACCTTAACTGTACATAGGACTAGTGGTTTTTATGGGTTCTTAGGGGTTAACTTCCCATAACTTGGTTTTGGTGAGGCTTATCTTCCAATCTGATATCATTTCCAGTCACCAGAACATAGGGCAATGTTATGGCAAGTGGAAGTGAATGGTAAATTACCTCTAAAAACAAAAAAAATCCTAACCCCAATTTAGGGTAAGGGTAAAAGTTAGGGATTGGTTGAGGGGCTAAAGATTTGGATTTTGAATATCCCGAAACTGAACTTTTTTTCACAAGTTCAGTTAAACCATTGTCAAATTGAACAGAGACCTATTCAGGCAACACTACTTAAGGGGCTGTCTCATCTCAAAGTTTCATAGAATGCATGAATGAAACAATGCAGCTTTGCTCTGTCACTTCCTGGTCAAGCTGTCTGTAATTAGCATATGAGCTCCCTGTATTCAGACTTCTGCTAATTAGATAAATCTCATGCTGTCAGGACCAGGGAAGCTTCTGAGTTAAAGTAAACAGCAGTAATTACTTGCTTTTGTCTGAAAGATCAGATAACAAACAAGCTCTCACTGTCCAGAGTTCTGTGCTGCACAACCTGTGTGATGACGTCACTCCCTGCTATCAGATAGAACAAACAGCAGGGGGGAGAAGTACACAGGTCGGTCACTTGGGAACCCAGAGAGAGCGCAGAAGGTGATAAAATCACTTGTAGCTCCTTAACAAAAAAAAAAGAACGCAATATATTTGGAAAACATCTTTATTTAGTGTTCACACCATGTTGAAAGTTATTCTTTGTAGCGAGACAACCCCTTTAACATTACGTGACTATGAGAACATTTCACAACTTAATGACTCAGCAGAGCCTCAATGGCGGCACACAGGGTTCTGATTGTCCTATATTACATAGGTATAGACAGACTGTGTGCTGCCATATTGGGATTTTACATGCACCATATTGTTTCCTAGAAATAATGCTTCTAAGGGCAGAATACCTCTGTAATATGGTATACAATGGGACATGCCACAATTGGTTTTCTCTTGGGTGCCATATTTCATCCTATCCTAAATGGTCTTAAACACAAAATACAGTAATCCCTCAAGTTGCAATATTAATTGATCCCCAGACAACCATTGTACTTTGAAATTATTTTAACCTGAGACCATTATTCTATCAAAGAAAAATAAAAAAAAGTAGAAAACTGATAGAGATAAAGCAAGTCCTACAATACAACATAAAGAGCTGCTCCTGAATCTGCAATCGCGTTCTTTTATTGAGGTCAGGAGCTGCTTTGTGTCATGGGCTTTATACATAATGTACCAGAAAAAGAAAATGGGGCCCTCACCTGGTATTCAAAGGGGCAGCTCACCTTGGCCCATGTAAAGAGCAGTACAGGACATGTAGTGCCGCACTAAAAGACCACCAGTATGTGTATGTGGAAGATTGGTTGGATCCAATCAATCACATGAGCTGCAGATCAGTAGTGTCTTTGACATTGTATGGTAAGTGTGGTTTCCAGATCTCCCAGTAAAGACGATTGTATGGTGAAAAAATTGTATCCTATAGCCATTGTAACTTGAGGAACCACTGTGTGCTATGGCCACCTAAATAGTCTACAAAACCTACAAAAATGGATAACACCATGTAAGACAAGCTTCAAGAACTGAAACAAAAACGAACGATGCAGGTAAACAAGAAATCTACCATAAGCAAACTTTGCACATTACCTGTAAGAAATACCAGTGCCAGAGGTCTGGCAAGTAAGAATGAAAATATGTCAGGGATAGAATAGAGAAAGATTATGCCCTATCTGGCACCTAGAGAAGTAGCTATACAGAATATTGCTAAAGTGCTGTGCTCACTACATTCTGCACACCAATAACAAATAGTAATGTCCGCAAGAAAATTTTTAAAAAAGTTACGTAAAATTGTCCTTCACATTTGTCTTTGACCTTTTGAAGGGCACAGTCAAATAAATAAATATAAATAGACACACAAAAAAAAATACAGCCCAAACTGTAACTTTTTGTCCTTCTCCCAACAACCCAGAAACTATACATCACCTACATAAAAACATCCGTAATGGAAAAGTAATGCAATTGTTATGCTAATGCCATTTTTTGCTATAAAAAAATTACAAAATGGGAAAAACAGATACTTTATTTTTTTAATCGGCCCCGATATTAAAAAAATCTAATGTAAAAATACAACATATTTATAAAAAATAATGCCTTAAAGGGGTTGTCTCCAACCACAAGGATTGCGTGATTATATGTTAAAGATCTTGCAAAACAATTCACGTTTGCAATATGTGTCCATTAACAGTGTCTCTACCCTTTCTGAGATATCCCCTATTTGTTATGGGCTGATCCATCTCCTCAAGTTCACTATAAGCTACAGACTTGTTCATTCCCTCATGATAGGCCTGCTAGCACAGTTGCTATAGCGACAACCTGTTTCGATTTCTCCTGATAGGCTGCAGCACTGGTTGCTATAGCTACAAACCTTGGCTTCTACTGCAGTCTAGTAAAAGCCAGTAAATTCAAAATTAAACTAAGAAAACAGGGCTGAGGTAAGATGAATTAATGTAGTGAGACAATCCCTTTAATTAGCACGAAAGGAAGGTGAAAAAATTAGTAAGAATAACTGAGTGTGAGAAAACATAATGATGCTTAAATCTTCATGTACTAAAAGAAAATGAGAATGTAAAAAAAGAGGGTAAACGAACGATTTAGGAACTAGTTGATTTGAAGGAAAAATGCTATCCTGTTTTATTGCAGTCTTTATAAGGACACTCATATCTTGTTTTCAGCCTTCATTCACGGTATCCATTGGAATACCATAAAAATTTCCTCCGAAGGATATCATGTCTATAGTCCAGTTCCGGCATCTGTCAGGATAAACGTGTACAGTGTCCCAACAGATGCTGCCAAAAATGAGATGTAAATGGGGTCTAACACAGAATTTTTAATTTACATTTAGTTTAAATAAACAAAATGTATTAAAATTCCAGGTAGCCATTATGTTCTGGAGTTGTAATTCTTACACTATAATCTTTGTCTCCTTGACATTTCTATACGTTTTTTTCAACTTCATTGCTATGTTTTTATTATCTAAACTAAAAATTGAAGCAAGTTGGCAAATAGTTTTGATTCAAATAACCCTACTATATTGTGTGCAGATGGAAGGGAAGCAGGTCAGATTTCATACAGGTTTGTTTCCAGTTTACAATCAAGGAGATCTCTATGGGAGCTTTGCACACAAAATGGTAGGATTTTTATGAAATCGACTATTGGCAAATTTGCTATTGAGGAATCAAAGAAACCATTTAACTACAACTATGGATGGAAACACTCCAGAACACTCCTGTCATCCCTTAACACACAAATGTTTACTAGCAAATATCCTTTCAACTATCCCAGCATGTCTAGTAGCGTGAAACAGAACAGGGAAATATTAGCACAAAAAATTTGCAATGTAATTTAGACACCATGGGCGACATGTATGATTTTTGGTGCTTAATCATCAATTTTCATGCGCATAATAGTGCAGAATGTGCCTGATTTATAAACCTGCTGTATTGCGGGTCATAATCAGGCACATTCTAGCACAGAAACGACAATTCTGGCTCACATAAACCACTTTGAAAGTGGTTTACCTGTTCCAGTAGTAATATGCCTGGATTTGACATAAATGTATAGCTTTGTACTGTTCTAGTGCGCCCCACCTCCTGCATGCCCCCCGAAATCAGGTGCATTACAAAGTGCTGGCGGGTTCTAACCTGATAATGCGCCTGAACTGAGTGCGCCTGTTTAAAAATATAGCGAACAGGCCAGCGCTAGATCTTGGCTTGAAAAGACGCCAGAATTCTGGTGCAGCCCCGTTCATACATGTGGCCCCATATGTTTTACATGAATATATACACTACTCACAAGGAGTTAGGGATATTTGGCTTTTGGTTGAAATTTCAGGATGAACATAAAATTTCTTGAAAATTTAGACCATTTTTTAACTTTGGAATGCACGTGTCCAACTGTTCAATGTTTCAGTACTTTTTGCACAACTTGCTGACCTCTAACAAGGAGCTTAATGGCAAAATTCACAACAGGTGTTTGATCCCTGACACGCCCAATAAATTTAGGAGATCAATATGAATTGGGATTTAAACAGTCCTCCTCATCATGCTTGTTCACATTTTGACATCATGAGACCAAAACATCTTTCAACTCATTAACAGTACCTGGCCATTGTGAGGCTTCAAGCAGGATGCTCTCAGATGGAAGTGGCCATTGAGCTTAGAGTGTCACAGAATGTCATCAGGAGGTTGTAACATAGATACAGAGAGACTGGAAGAGTCATAGAAAAGCAAAGAAGTGGACGTCCTTGACACATCACAATACCAAGATGGCTTCATTGTAAACAATGCCCTGCAGATCCGGATGATGAATGCCACACAACTCAGCACGTATAAAGGAGGTAAGAGGCAACTAAGTGTCATGTCAGACCATTCGTAATGGTCTACATCAGTGTGATGTAGGAAACTGGCAAGACTCTGATGACTCTCTGTGACACTCTAAGTTCAATGGCCACTTCCGTCTGAGAGCATCCTGCTTTAAGTCTCACAATGGTACTGTGATCAAATGTAAGGAGTTGACTTGGTCTCATGATGTCAAAATGTGGAACGCATGTGAGGATGACGTTAAAAGAAAATGCCAATTCAAATTGATGCCCTAAATTTATTCAGGAATCAAAGACCTGGTTTGACTTTTGCCATTAAGCTCCTTGTTAGAGATCAGCAAGTTGTGCAAAAAGTATGGAAACACTGTCCTATAAACTGTAAACCTCAACATTCTTAGTTGTGCTTTGTCTATGTCTCTTCCTCCTAACCTCAGTCAAAGTGAATGCCCCATGGTTTCCTATGTCATGCTGAAAGCTTTAGGGTATGTTCACACGATGTACTGCGGCACGTACAGTAGACGCCGCAGTACATTGTGTCTTTCAGGAGCTCTCGCTGATATGCACGTATTCCCCCCAGCGCGGGGGGGGCCGGAAATCTCCCCGGCCCCTTTTGGACATTACTTGCGGCACGTATTCGCCACAAATAATTGACATGTCACTTATATCCCCGTGCATCTCGCCCGTATTAGAGCGCAAATACGCACAAAATGCGCCCCGGGAAATTACACCCGGGAATAACCCGTAAAGGAAAGACCAAACTGGTGTGGCTTCAAAGACTGCAAAAAAGAAAGACACACGCCTTTGGTCATCTAACCTCCTGGGCTCACATGAAGCTGTTTGCCATTATTTAAAACTAACTAAACACAATATTTTGCCATTGAATAAATCTTTTAACTTTTTTGGAAAAAAAATAATTTTAAAGAGCTAAAAGGTTGTTTCTAAAAATGATTTTTTATCCAAAAAATGTTTTCAAAAACCCCTTGGGGCGACGTATGAAGGGGGGGGGGCTGCCCCCAAAAATCCGGGGCCTAAAAAAACCCTGTAGTAGACCAGTTCTGTAGATTTGCAAAACCCCAAAAATTTTTGTCACAATAATTGCCTCTTTCCGCACCAAAGCCCTTTTTTTAGCGCGCTAAAAATTTTGGGCGTTGGGGGGGCGTACACCCCCAAACATTAAAAGAAGAAAAACACTTTTAAAGATTCTTTTACCCATATCAAGGCCCAAACATTAGAACAGCCAGCCCGGGGGTAAAGGTGGTGCATGACCAGATTTGGGCCATATTGGCTCTACACTGCCCGAAATGTAAACCTGCAAAAAAAGGGGTTTCATCCCTTCGGGCCCAATTCTATACTCCCCTTAAATTTTTGATTTAGAGCGGTCTTTTAGAAATCCAAATCATACATGCCCGCCCATTATGGGGAAAATGCGTCAGAATTCTATAAATTTTTTAAAATTTGGGGAACCATCCCGGGGGAATTTTTGCGGATAAAACAAATAGGCCCCTTTTTAAAAGCTTTTTTTAAAACCTTTGTTTTTGGTTTTAAAAAACTCCCTAAGGCAGATTTTAGAGGGAAGAAGATATTTCCCTTTAAAAATTTTTTTGTTTAATTGGAAAAAGAAGGAAAAAAAGCTTTGTGATTTTAAAGGGTTTGTTCCCCCCCCTCCCCGCGGGGGCCCGGGGCCAACCCCCCAGGCCCCGCGGGTTTGCCGCCGCGGCTTTTTGGGCCCCTCCCCTTGGCCCCCGTTTACCGGGGGGGGGATGATTTTCCCGGGAAGGGGCTCCCCCGGGGTTTTGTGGGGCCCCCGAGACGGGCCACTCTTTTAAGCCCCTGGGGTTCAGTTCTTACCGGGCCCGGGGGGGCGTTTTTCCTTTGGGGGGTTTTTTCCTGCACCCTCCTGCTTCCCGGCGGGGGCGCCCCCGGTACCCTAGGGGGGGCAGGGGCCGGCTCGGGGAAATTTTTTAAAAAAAGGGCCGGGTTGCAACCGGGAAATTTTGGCCCTAATTGCCGGGGGGCACGTGCCTCAATAAAAAACCGGGGCGCGGGGCCGCCCATTTCCCCCCTGCCGGTTTCTTTAGTGCCTTGCTTATTGAGAAAGCTTTTCCCCAGTTTTTTCTATTCGGGATCAAACCATGTACCGTCCCTTTTTTGCTTCCGTCTCCTGACCCCCAATCCTGCCGCCGCTTTAAACCTTCTGCCTGTCCAGGGACCCCCAAAATCCTGCCGCCTGCCCCTGAAAACTGCCTGTCCCCGACTGCGACCCTTTGTCTTTTTGATTTTGTAGCACGAAACACCTTTTCGGCTGCCCCCCCCCCCCCCTAAGCAAGTCACGTCAGGGTATTGACCTGGGTAGACCCCCCCCCCGCAAAATCCATCCCCTTTGCGGGGCTTTTGGTAAAAAACCCGGGGACCCCTTAAAATTCCTCCCCCTTTGGCGGGCTTACACCCAACGCTTGCGGGGGTCCAGTTGGTTTCCAAACTTCAAACCGGGGCCCCGTTACAGTAAAAACCCGGGGCCCATGGACCCCCAAGGTTATCCCCCCGGTCCCTTCCATTGTGGCGGACCTCCTCCCCATGGTACCCAAAAGGTCTCAACAATTTGGCCCGGGCAGGGGGCAACAGCTGGATCGGGCCCACCACTTTTATGCAGCAGCTCATTAGTACCCAGCAGAAAACCTCCATCTCCCCCCCGGGGCCCCGCCTCCGCTCCGTGACGCATGCCCTTTCCTTTTGGGGAAAACCCAAGTTTCGTTTTTGGGGGGGCCGTCCCAAAATTTTTAACGGCGACCCCAAGCTCTGCGGGGTTTCCTCACCCGTGAACCATGCACACGATTTAAAAGGGGGGAAAACCAATTCCTGTCTAATTTTTCCCAAAGGGTTGGCTTTTTGTGGTCACCCCTTTTTTTCCCCGGGAAAGGGGCCCGGCGGGGGCTAAAAATTCCCTTTCGGGGACAGGAACGACCCGGGTGACTACGGACCCTGCCGCCTTCCTCCCTAAATTCCACTTTGTCTTCGGGGAGCCACAGGGGCCATCATCTGCAAAAAACGGAAACTCTTGAACCTGCGCCGGGGGCAAAACCTCGGTCGGGGAATTACCTTTCCCTTTTCGCCCCCCCTGGCATCAAGCTGCCCCTTGGAAAAAACGCCCCACTGTGGGGGCCACCTTTAAAAGGGCCTTCCGGGCAGGTTCCACAAGGCCCTTGCAGAAAGAGATTTGCCATCCTCTTTAAGCGAATTAATCCACCTGGCAAACCCCCCATAGACGTGCACTTCGCCAGAGAGGCAAGAAGGGGACCCGGCCTAGATTGTGACCTGGCGCACCCTGCGGCCCTGCCACGCCCGGGGTTTCCGGGGGTTCCAGAGACCCTCCACTCCCCGTTTCCCTTTTAAACCGTCTGGGGAAAGCCCATGCACCCTGGATCAGGCTCACATCTCTGAACAAGATTTATCCTGTCGGCAGCAGAAAACGTGCCTGAAACTGCCCCTTTCCGAATAATTTTCCAAGGAGCTGTCCACTTCACCCCCCAACCCCCGGGAAAAAAGGGCCCCCCACCTGGGCCATTTTGGGGGGGCACCCAAGGTGAAACACTTCCCTTCCCTCCACCCTGACTATGCCGGTGGAGATCGGGGACTGACTGGGGAAACTTGTATTCCATTTTCCCTTTCGTTCCTGCACCCCCCTTTTCCCCCGGCCGGGGAAATTTTTAAATCCACTCCGGGGCCCTTGTATCCCGGTATCAGCTTCCAGGGGTTTAAAATTTGGAGAAGCCCTTGGTGAAATACCACACAGGGGAGCTCCTTAAAGAAAGCCATTTAGTACAGGAAAACCCAAACCGTGACCCTCCACGTAAAGGGGTCTTGCACAAGGGGAAATCCCCCCTCTACGTGCTGTCTCGAAACTTCCTCAGCGATCCTGTTGGGGGTTTTCCCGGGGTGCAGCGCCATGCCCCTACGCTTAATTGGAAGACTTGGTGAGGTCGTTGGGGGCTGGGTCCTGACGCCGGGAAAAATCCCCTTGGGTTTCAACCCCCCCGGTGCGCCCCCCCGTTTCCCTTTTTCCCAAACCCTCCCCCCTCAGGCCCGCCAGAAACTGCCAGAAAACCGGGGTTATGCTGACTTCTTTTCCCGAGAAGCAGGCCCAAGACCCTTCCCCCTCATTCGCCCCTACGACTGCCTGACGATTTGCTGCCGGGAAAACCAGTCCCCCGGGGTAGGGTCCCACCCGCTGTCCCAACCGTTAACGCAGGCCATGGTTTGACCTACATTTTTAGGAAAACCCCCAAAGGGCTTTATTAAAAAATTTCCCCAAATCCTCCTCTCCGGCGGGGGGAGGATTTTTTTTTGTTCAAAGAAAGATGGCTCCTATGGCCCTGTAATCAATATCGGGGGCCTTAAAAAAAAATCCACTGAAAAATCGCTATCCCTTGCCATTTATCACTGAACTGTTTGACCGGTTTTTTTCGTGGGCAAAGATTTTCTCCAATTTGGGCCTGCAAAGGGGGCCCACAACCTCATTTTCCCCATCAGAGAGGGGGACGAGGGAAGACTGCTTTTAAAACACCGGGATGGTCCTGTTTTATTTCCTTTGCCCTTCCCGTCGGTCTATCAATGCCCCACCCGCTTCCAAGAATTTGTTTAAAAAAAAATCTTTTCCGGGGTTCTCCTCTACAAAGGTGGGCAAAGGTTTTTACCTAGATGAAAAATTCTGGTGGGTTTTTTTTTCTGAAATTTGGGGACCAACGCTACCAAAGTCCGCCTGTTGTTGGACGGCTACGTGCCAAACCCCTCCCACGTAAATTTGAGAAATATCTCTTCCACCAAAGGGCCCCGCCTCCCGTTCCTTGGGTTAAAGTCATCAAAGGACCAAAAGGGTTACAGAAGGATCCTGCCAATTGTTTTTGGGCCGGCTGCATGGCCCTTTGGGCGGTTTGGGTCTACGACCATACAACGGGTTCCCTTTGGGGTTCCTCGTAAATTTCAAACGGGCAGTTTATTTTTGCACGTTCTACTTTGGGGGCGCCTACATTTGCACTCTAAAAGAACACCAACCCTAAGCAGTGGGCCCCCAGAGGTCAAAAGGCGTTTTTTTCAGCTTAAAGGCAGCCGTTGCCCCTCCCCTTCCCGACCGAAACCCGGGTACCGAGAAACCATTCTTTTTTGGAGGTGGATGCCCCCCTTGGGTCAGGGCTGGCACCCAAATTTTGACACAGAAGGGACCTAAAAAGGGAAGAGGGCACCCGTCCTTTTTCTCCCAAAAACCCTTTTCCCCCCGCGGGAAAAAATTACACCATCGGGGGGCCGGGAAATTGTTTGGGTATCAAACTGGCCCTTTGAGGAGTGGCATTAAACTTCTGGAAGGTGCAACCCCTAAATTTCCCCACCATTTTCCCCCCACCATAAAAACTTCAAAACCCCAATTTAGCCCCCAAAGCCTCAACCCACCTCAAAACCCCTGGGTTTCCCCCTCTTTTGACTTCCAGATACATTTTTTGGCCGAGCAGAGAAGGGCCCTCAGGGCCCATGCATTTTCCCTTCTCCCAAAGTGTTAAGGGGGGGGAGGGGGTTGCCCCAGCAAACTTTCCCCCGAACGCCT
Organism: Phyllomedusa bahiana; assembly: GCA_025379985.1. Lineage (NCBI taxonomy): Eukaryota > Metazoa > Chordata > Amphibia > Anura > Hylidae > Phyllomedusa > Phyllomedusa bahiana. Next base: position 45,967 of record JAODAL010013377.1, on the reverse strand, counting down.
GATCTCTGTGGCTCCGGGTTGGGTCTTCGAAAGGGGCCCCAGGGAAACTTACGTTTCCCCCTGGGTCCCGGAGGAGAATTTTTAAATTGGACACTGTTTCTCTAGTGGGCCCCGGGCACCCTGGAGCACGCAAATCGTTCCTCCCAATCTCCCCCCCGTTTTTACTGGGGGCTGGAAACTTGCGAGGGGCATCAAGATTTCCCTGAAGTCCTTCGTTACTTGGGCTCATAACAAGACTCCTCCCCCAAACACGTGGGGTTTTCTTTCCCGCCTCTGCCCACCCTTTGGGGTCCTTGGGCTCATTTGGTTTTGGGGTTTTCGTCATGGAACTGCCTCCCTCCCTGGCAACCCTTGGGCCCTTTCTGGTTGGGGGCCCCTGGGGACCCCCCCTTTTCCGAAGGGTGGGGCCCCTTTATCCCCGTTTTCCAGGCTACCATCGGCCCCCCCCCTTTTGGGCCCGGGGGGGGAAATTTTTTCCCCCCACAAACTTCCCCCCTAAAAAAGGACTACCCTTAGCATATTTTCCCCCGGAAACGGGGGGTTCCCCAATTGTGCAAGGTTTTCTGGCCGGTTTCTGCTCTTTGGTTGGGAGGTGGGAAACCCAATTTTTTCCTCTGCCTACCACCCGCAGACGGGAACCCGGCCCAAGTTTGGGGAAAACAATAAGATCCTTTTGGGGGTATTTCGGCACTGTATCTCGGCTTAAAAGATGACTTTGGGCCCCTTAAATTCCTTGGGCAGAGTTTTCCTATAACCCCTGGAATCGGAATCCACGATCCACCTCTCCAATTTTTTTATCGTGTATGGCCACTATCCCCCGCCTTCCGTTTCCTGTTTTTTCCGTCGAGGTGCCCGCGCGGATAAAATTTTTTCCCGGGTAGGGGGCCAAATTTTGGAAAAAAGACGGGGCCGTTCCCTCTGCCCATGCATCCGCATGCATGAAGGCCAAGCGGGCTAAAATAGAAGACCCTCCCCCGTTTTTCTTCCCAGGCGACAAGGTGTGGCTATCGGCCAGATATATCTGGCTCAAAGGTCCCCTCGGACAAATTGGGGCCCCGGTACTAGGAACCCCTTTTAGGGGAAACCCCGTCGCACAACCCTTCTGCCTGTAAACTCCCTGGGGGCCCCCCCACAAAGCGTAAATTTCCCCAAATCCTTCCCATGTCTCCTTGTTGAAACCCGTGGTCCTGAACTCTTTTTTCCCCGAAAGGAAAACCCCTCCTCCGCTTTCCCAAGCGGAGCCACCAAAATCTTTACTGTAAACGAGATCCTGGAAAATTAGGGCCATCAGGGGGAAAACGGCATTTCCTTTTTCGACTGGAAGGAGTTTGGTCCGAAAAAGGGTCTTGGGAGCCGGGGAACCCAAAATCCCGGACCGTGGGGTTCTGCAGAAAAACCTCCAGGCCAGGAAGAAGGGGGGGGGCTAATTGCCGGGCAAATGCCCTATATTACCTGGGGCCCCTTCCGCCCACCTTTTCCCCGCCGGATTTTTTTTAAAAGGGCCCTTTCCTATAAAAAAGCGTTTTCCCCGGGGTTTTCTAGTTCTGATCTACCGTTAAACCCTACCTTTTTTCTTCCATCTCCGACCCCAAACCGAATTTACTGCCCCTGCCCCCGACCATCTGCCTTCCACGACCCGAAACCCTAAATCGCCTGTCCGACCTTCCCGCCTTGGCCCCGGGACCGAGCTGGGGCTTAAAAGATTTTGTAAACCAAAGCAATACCTCGGCGCCTCCGCAAGCAAGTCACTTCAGGGGGAAACCCACCCCGGTAACTCCCGCCGCAGCAAGTCCAACCCCCCTTTGGGGGCGGGCTCGGTGAAAAAACCCGGGCCTACTTTTGAAATTCCCCCCCTGGATCCACTTCTTTCCCCCAGGGACCGTACAGGTTATTGATAAAGGGGGAGAAAACTCAGCCCTGTGACAATAGGGTTTAAAGAAAAAGAGGAGCTGAGGGGTCTTTTGATATAAAAGGGGGAAAATGATAGAAGGGGAGAAGGGGGAGCTTTTGTGATATAAGAAAAAAATAAATCAAAGAGCTCACTCCTTCCTTTAAATAAAACCCTATTTATTTACAGAGCCAGCTTCCTCCCTTTTAATCAAAAAACCCTATATATCACGAGGTACTTTCCCCTCCCCTATCATATAACCCAAAAAAATCAAAGAGCTTAGCTTCCTCCTCTAAAAAAACCCTATAACCCCCCTTTTATCACAGACTCCCGCTTCTCTCCCCTATTCCAAAAACCGTAATCACAGAGCTCCGTTTCTTTCTTTTATGAAATTCGGCCTTTAGGTTTGGGTAGTCCCCAAAAAATATCTGAAGGGTTTTACTTTAAAACTTGAAACTTTTTTTTCTCAACCTCATCAACTATATTATGTGATAGACCCCTCAATTTATAGGGCTAAGGCTAGTATAGACCACCGGAAGATCCTATTATAGGTCAATGACAGACGGAATATGCGGAAATAATCACTTTGTTAACATACCAATTATGGTTTTGAGTGCTCATTATGGGTCAATGCAGCAAAATGATCAACTCCTGTATTTCCACTCTTAGCAATGATTGTTGTTACAATACTGTTATTACAAAAGCAATGAGTTCACTCTTCAAATGAGTAATTTTTTCTATAATGGGCCCGAGAGGTTTTAAAATTTTGATTTTTAAAAAAATTTCAATTTAAAAAAATTTTCTTGGTATTTAATAATTTTAAAGGGAGAAAATTGGGAAAATTTATTCAAAAAAGTGGAAAATTTGTTTAGAAATTTTTTGGAAAACCTTTTGGGTTTTTTGAACGAAGTAGAAAAATTTGGGGGGAATTCGGGGGAAAAGAAGTGTGGGTTTTCATTGATAAAATGGCTGCGAAACCCCATGGCGTATTTTTAAAGGGGCAAAAGAACTCTGGGAGGGAAAAAAGGGCCAAAACCCCGCATGAAAAAGTGCAGAGATGAAACGAATCGAGACCGGGGGGATTTTGTGAAATTTACCCCGCATTATTGAGGTTTCCCGGGGGCGAAAGCGGGACTCATACCGCCTCACTGAAAAAGATCAGGGAAGGTGCTGCCGCGGGGATTTTTACGAAGGGAACCCCCGGGGGTTTTTATAAAAGCGATTTTTTTTTGGGGGGCCCCAGCCCGTCTCAAGACTGCCTTTCTCTTAACGTTCTATTTCTAATTTTTTGGGGTATTGGATCTGAAATCCAGTGTGCGTCCGCTGCAGCTGCATATACATTTAAATCCTATCTGCTCAAAGCACATTGAAAATCCAAGGGGGATCTAAGCCAGTTCCTGTTGTATTAATTTAAAGAAACAGCGTTTTTACAATACAAATACCACTTCATTTTTTGGCTGCTCAATTCTTTGGCGCAATTTACATCCAGGGGTTAATTAAGCGTTGTTATTCAGCTGTGGTGACTCCAAGAAACCATCATTTTCACCGCCAAAATATATACATTTTTCCTGTAGCCTAATTCACAAGCAAAGGTTAATTACAATTTTATCTCTTGTTGTGTGGCGTAAAAAACACCGCATTGTAACACGCTACAAAGCTAGTAGTTTGTGGTGGCTCAATTATTTGGCGCAATTTACATCCAGGGGTTAATTAAGCGTTGTTATTCAGCTGTGGTGACTCCAAGAAACCGCCATTTTCACCGCCAAAATATATACATTTTTCCTGTAGCCTAATTCACAAAACAAGGTTAATTACAATTTTATCTCTTGTTGTGTGACGTTAAAAAAACCGCATTGTAACACGCTACAAAGCTAGTAGTTTGTGGTGGCTCAATTCTTTGGCGCAATTTACATCCAAGGGTTAACTAAGTATTTTTCTGCAGTTGCACTCAGTAAAAGAAACTATCTTTTTCACTGCCACAGAAGAAATTCTGTAGCATAATTCATATCCGAAGGTTAATTAAGCCTTTACATTCAGTAAAATACACAGAGTTTTTAAACGGCACATACAAGTCAATTTTTCCTGCCCATTTGTGGAGCGCAATTTATATCCAAGGGTTACCCAAGCTTCTTAGTGGGTTCATTTGGAGTCAAATACAGGGTGTGTATTTATCATATACAGATATCTTCATCAAACAGTGTCTGTACATTTTAGAACAAACAGTATGTCAGACAGAGAGGTGGCAGGCTCTTCGCCTGCAAGTGGCAGAGGCACAAATATTCCTGGAGCAGGCCCAGGTCGCAGCACAGCAAGGGGACGTCGCAGCAGGGGTCACTCGGTGAGGCCACAACTGCCGCTGTCATCTAGCGGCCGTGTGCTGACTAGCAACCCAAGGGTTCTTGATTGGTTGACTAGGTCATCCACTTCCTCCCAGATGACATCTGAAAACCCCAGCCAAGAGTCGGTGGGAACGTCAGACACAACCCTTAGTTGGCATGGCCCGGGAGCGGGTCAGCGGCCCTCACCTGTCCTCAACCCGCCTCTGTCCCATCCGGTTCCCTCAGCCAGAGATCTACTATGTGGTCTGGGCTCAGTGCCACTATATAGCGAGGATGAACAATTTGAGGAGGGCAGTCAGCAGCTACTTGGCAGCGAAGAAATGGGGCCAATATCCCCTGCTTCTTGCAGTAGGCGGCAAAGTATAGATGTGGAGAGTGGCATGGGAGGTCATGTTGTGAGGAGTCAGCCTCTGCATACCAAGACCGGTGATGAGGACAGCAGTGACGATGAAACACAAATAGATGATGATGTAGCCGACCGCACTTGGGAGCCGGGTGAGGCAAGGGCTTCATCATCGTCAGGAGAAGAGGGCGTCAGCTTGCGCGTCAGGCAGCGGTGCAGCCAGCAAGTGGGTCGTGTGGCCGTGAGTCAGCAGGATAGCAGCAGTGTGAGGTCGGGAGCCAAGCGGCCACGGGGTTAAAAACCCGCTTTGCAGGTCCAAGAAAGTAGCGGCACAGGGGCTCAGCGAGGCAGCAGCGGCAGTAGTCACTCAGTGCGGAGCGTTGGCGGTAAAATCCAATACTCGGCGGTGTGGCAGTTCTTTGCTAAGACACCGGAGGAGCCGAATATGGGTATATGTAGAATCTGTAAGCAGAAAGTGAAGCGTGGCCAGGGAGGTAACGTTGGCACCACGGCCCTGCGTCAACACATGCAGCGTCACCATCCGGTGGCCTGGGAAAAACGTGGCTCAGATGTGGTGGTCCATCCTGCCGCCGCAGCAACAGCAGCAGCGCCCAGTGGCATGCATGCCATTGCAGCCAGTCAAGGCTCCACCACCTCTGCAGAAGGGAGCTGTTTCTCTTTGACATCATCTCCCGGTCCAGATGCTCCTGCTCCTCGCTACTCATGGCGCCAGCAGTCGTTCAGCGAGGCGATTGCAAGAGACAACAGTATGCGTCCAACCATCCTAAGGTGCAGCAGCTGACCGTGCTCCTGTCCAAGTTGTTGGTACTGCAGTCCCTCCCTTTCCAAATGGTGGACTCTGCACCGTTCAGAGAACTAATGGCTTGTGCCGAGCCGAGATGGAGAGTTCCAAGCCGTAATTTCTTTTCCAAAAAGGCAGTACCAGCACTTCATAAATATGTAGAACAGAAGGTGGGCCAGTCCTTGAGCTTATCGGTTTGTTCCAAGGTGCACGGCAGCGCGGACGTCTGGAGCTGTAATTACGGTCAGGGCCAGTACATGTCCTTTACGGCCCACTAGGTGAATGTGCTTCCAGCCCAGGCACACCAACAACTTGGACAGGAGACGCCGCTTTCTCCTCCACGTTGTCAAACTGCGGCTCCTGCGCCAATGTCCGCCTCCTCCTCCTCCACCACCATCTCAGCCTCCACAAGTACTGCTCCATCATACCCCATGTGTAGGGCACAGCGGTGTCACGCAGTTCTACACCTGGCTTGCCTTGGCGAACGAAGTCACACAGGGGAGGAACTGCTCTGCGTCATGCAGCAAGAAATCGATGTGTGGCTTTCTCTGCGCCAACTGCAAATCGGAACCATGGTGACGGACAATGGGAGGAATATGGTGTCCGCGCTGCACCGAGTAGGGATGGTCCATGCGCCCTGCATGGCGCACGTGTTCAATCTGGTTGTGAAAAGGTTCCTGAAGTCTTCCACCGATCTTCAGAAGATTCTGAAAATGGCCAGGAAACTGTGCATGAACTTCATCCATTCCTACAAAGCCAGGAACACCCTCCTCGAGTTGCAGCGGCAGAACGGCCTCCCCCAACACACTCTGATATGCGATGTTTCTACCCGTTGGAATTCCAGCCTGCACATGTTGGACCAACTGTATGAACAGAGAAAGGCCATTAACGATTTTTTGATGATCCAGGCGGACAGGAGTACTCCCCTGTGTAACTTTGATGTCAGCCAGTGGCAGCTCATGCGTGACACCTGCCGTTTGTTGAGGCCATTTGAGGAGGCCACGTTATTTGTCAGTCGCCAGGACTACGGGATGAATAACGTCATTCCACTGCTTCATGTCCTGGAACAGATGCTGAAAAATCTGTCTGGGCAGGGGACTGGAGACGTGGCGACTACATCTCGCGGCCACATGAGTCCGGTGGGGACTGAAATGGAGGAGGAGGAGGAGGAGGAGGAGGACATTGGAGCAGAAGCATTGTCTGGTGAAATGAGTGGATTTTCTACCCAGGTGACAAGAGAGGAGGAGCAGGAGCAGCTGGAGGAGGTAGATGGAGATGAGGAAGACGAGGCAGATGACCTGCAAGCACCGTGGCAGTATACAGTGGAGATGGAGGCAGGGAGCCCCTCGGAGTCACTTGTGCAGATGGCCCGCAGCATGCTGATTTGCCTGGCTAGTGACAGCCGAATAGTCAGCATCCGGCAGAGGGATGACTTCTGGCTCTCCACCCTATTGGACCCTCGCTACCGGTCCAAAATGGGAGCCTTTTTCCCAGCTATTGAGAGGGAGGACAAACTCAAATACTATAGGGAAATCCTCCGTAGTCAGTTGGCCGCTGCCTATGTGCGGCATCGTCCCTCCTCTGACAGGTCTGACCGGGGGGTTCTTCAGCGCTCACGTACTACTGCCGCGGCTGCCAGGGGAAGGTGGGGGGGTCGGAGCAGTACCAGCTCCATCAGCAGCAACCTAAGTCTGGAGTCACTGATGAGCAGCTTCCTTCACCCGCCTAGTGAGGAGGACAGTCGCCAGCAGCAGCAGGACGTGGAGCAGACCCTGAACCAACAGGTGGTGGCCTACTTGGAAAGCACTCTGCCACCCCAGTTAGAAGATCCGCTGGACTACTGGGCAGCCAAACTGGATGTGTGGCCGCAACTTGCCGAGTTTGCAGTGGAGAAGCTGTCCTGCCCGGCCAGTAGTGTGGCATCAGAGCGGGTGTTCAGTGCAGCGGGGGCCATCGTTACCCCAAGAGGAACCCGCTTGTCCACAGGAAATGTGGAACGACTGACCTTTGTCAAGATGAATCAGGCGTGGATCGGCCAGGATTTCCACACACCAATGCCTTAGGCGTCAGACTACATCAGCCATGACGCCTCACCCAAACTGTGAGAAATGAGTCTGAGTTCAAACTACCTGCCTCAGCCACTATTCTGATGCGGCCACCCGCCTGATGCCACACATCTGCTGACAGTTTCTCCATCTGCCACCAACCATCTTTACCAGGGACTGGTATTGCCACCCACCTCCACACTATGTCATTGTGCCACTGTCTGACCTCATGCTGCTGCTGTGGCTGCTGCAGGTGACCTACACACTGTGTCATTGTCCCACTCTGGCCTACTCCTGTTTTTGCCACCTCCAGAATGTCATTGTGCCACTGTCTGACCTCATACTGCTGCTGTGGCTGCTGCCGTGACCTACACACTGTGTCATTGTGCCACTGTCTGACCTCATGCTGCTGCTGTGGCTGCTGCCGTGACCTACACACTGTGTCATTGTCCCACTCTGTGGCCTACTCCTGTTTTTGCCACCTCCAAAATGTGATTGTGCCACTGCCTCTCCTCATACTGCTGCTGTGGCTGCTGCCGTGACCTACACACTGTGTCATTGTGCCACTGTCTGACCTCATGCTGCTGCTGTGGCTGCTGCCGTGACCTACACACTCTGTCATTGTGCCACTGTCTGACCTCATGCTGCTGCTGTGGCTGCTGCCGTGACCTACACACTGTGTCATTGTCCCACTCTGTGGCCTACTCCTGTTTTTGCCACCTTCAGAATGTGATTGTGCCACTGCCTGACCTCATGCTGCTGCTGTGGCTGCTGCCGTGACCTACACACTGTCATTGTCCCACTCTGTGGCCTACTCCTGTTTTTTCCACCTCCAGAATGTCATTGTGCCACTGTCTGACCTCATGCTGCTGCTGTGGCTGCTGCCGTGACCTACACACTGTGTCATTGTGCCACTGTCTGACCTCATGCTGCTGCTGTGGCTGCTGCCGTGACCTACACACTGTGTCATTGTCCCACTGTGTGGCCTATTCCTGTTTTTGCCACCTCCAGAATATCATTGTGCCACTCTGACCTCATGCTGCTGTGGCTGCCGCCGTCACCTCCACACTGTCACTGATGTTGCAACCTGAGCCCACAGCTTGTTTTTTACCAGCTTCGCTCGCATGACTTTATCAGGCTACATTCCCCCTTCAGTTTTTTGGTCAGTTTTGCCCTCTTAAGTGCCCAGGGAATTTTATAGTGAAGCGATTCTAAGAACGGTGGCAGTCATGTTCGTGTCATACTAAAACACAACATTGTATGAAGACCAAACCAAGCTCCCTCTGCATATTTAAGCATGGCATAACGTTCTACAGCACCCTGCAGGCTCTGTGCAGCCTGGAAATAGCTGTTTTTTAACGTGATTCGTCCCGAAGTAATTCGGAACGAAGTTATTTTTTCCCGAGAAATTCGGCGAAGTGAACGAAACTAATTTCGGGAAATTCACCCATCTCTAAGTATAGGTGTAAAATATATATTTTAGAATAATTTATCAATATTTAAAATCCTAGGAATTCTTATTGTAGCAGTTATAGGCAAATTGTAAAATAAAACAGGACAATGTTTACTCCTTGTTACATTTTATCTGACTGCTTAGGTTGTGTCTTATTATTTTTCCCATATTTATGTCAAAAAACAAACTTCATCCTTCAGTTTAGCGGTCACGAGCGGTGCCGCAGCCCGTGGTTCGGGCTGCTGGCGCACTCGTGTCCACCCTGTCCTTGTTGCGCCGGAGGCGCGTGGTGCCGTGGTCTGCGGGCGCACTCGCTCCCACGGGTGAACTGGCTTACCTGACCATGCTCCTGCTGCTTCTCCGCTGACTGCTGGCCAGTGCGCGCGTCCCCGCTTCCTAAGGCGCTCGCGCGCCGGCTCTGTCAGATTTAAAGGGACAGCGCGCTGGTAATTGGATTTGCCGGCCGTTGACCCTATATAATGGCTCCACCTCTTCCTTTACTCTGCCGATTCCATAGTGCCTTACCCTATGCGAGGAAGCCTGCTTTACGTTCCAGTTGCCAACTCTGTGTACCAGTCCCTCTGGCTTACGTTTCTCGACCACGAAACTTCGCTGCATGCCCTGACCTCTTGGCCCATCCCCGACTATGAGTTTGCCTGTCGATTTGGTACTGTGTTGCACCTTGGCTACCACCGCAATCAAATCGTATCAGGAGTAGCGACCTGGTGGAATCCCGCCGCGGCAAGTCCAACCCACCTTGCGGCGGGCTCTGGTGAAAACTGGGACCCACATAGACTCTGCTCCCTGGTACAGCTACTACCACCGCTTGCGGTGGCCCAGCGGATCCACTACCTTGTTCCGTTACATTAGCTAATTAACAACTTGTTTGTACTTTTTCCTACTACAAATTCTGCAAGCTTTCTCTGTAGGAACCAAGAGTGAAATGTAGAGGAAATAAGTTTCCAGAAGGCAGTAAGATACCTGTTGCCTGTGCCCCCCTCCAGCCATAGAAAGAGCTATGGTAAAAAGTATCACACTACTAATAAGCCAGATCTATACAAAAATATGGCTATCTGGATGGGTCACCCACTGGCTTCAGGATTACTACTATCCAGAAGCCCAAAAAGTGTGAAGTATGTTCAGCAGTTACTAAGTGCCAGTTTAGTATTTAATACAGGTGGGAGAAGTTGTGCCCTTTGGTTGAATGTTTAGTTCTGTCTATTATTGTTGCTCACAACTTTTCTTGTTCAGCTCGACACTGGTTCAAGCAAACTTTTCTCGTGTAAAAAAATTGAGTTCAGGATATCCCAGACCCAAATATTTTACTATGTTGATAAGAATAACCGTAATCCAAAATTGTGATTAGGATTTTTTATGGTTTTGTAAGAATCCTGGTCCTGTGATGCTGTTGGTCCAATGTCAAACCAGAAATCATATTGGAGCGCCAGCGATGTCAGTGCAGAAGTCTTGTAGGACAGAAAGTCAGGCCTTTGAAAACACTAAGAAACCTTAACCACAACTTTGGGCTCGGGTTACAGTTGACATTTTGTCAGACATCTACAAAAATCATTTTGGGCTGACCCGAATTTAAGTGCTCAGATTTGGGCTAAATTTAACTTTGACCTGAAACCAAACTAAAGACTAGTGTCTATGATCAGGTGGCCATTGAATTGCTGCATTATGCTCTAAGGCATCTCCTGAAAGTCGGTCTATTTGTAGAGCTTAGGATTTCTGGAATATGACAACACTAATATGACTATAACCGGTGGCCCGCTGTTTAATATAACAGAATGAACATTTTATGCTGTTCCTCCAATACAAAAGTAATTTCCTCTTGCTTTTTTCAATAAATATATATATATTATACAGAGATTAAGCATGTTTGTCAGGGGTGCTCAACATGCAGCTCCCAGTGCCCCCATGTGTTGCCCCCGGCCATCAGGACACAAACATGCTTAATCTCTGTCCGCATACTTCAGAAAGAAATATTCATCTTTTGATGGCTGCATTCAACTCATGGTGCTGTTATAGTTGCCACTGTTATGTTGGGCACTTAAAGACTGGTACTATTATGGCAGGCACTGTACGGCTGGCAGTATATGGCTGTATATGTTATTTTAAACAACCTAAATGAGCAATGCAGTAAAACACTGTTTCTGTATTATTTCTGGGTTTCTTATTAAAGGAGTATTTATTTCTGACACAATTATGACAGATCCACAAGAAATATCATAACAATGACAGGTTATTAACTCCAAAGAGGAGGAAGTGAGTTATAAAAAAGGCTATATATGTGTGTTGTTCTCTCTAGCTATATTTGTGATACAGCCACTTCTGTGACCCCCAAAAAATACAATGAATATAGGTGCTTCATATCTTCTTTCTGGAGCACCGAGCAGGAGACCCCCCACCCCCCATTCTGATCTTTGGCAGCCCCTACAGTGGAACCAAGACCTCTTAGTCATTTGTTGTACTTACAATTGAAGTGCCATTAAAGGGGTGTTATCGTTTCATTAAATGGTCTTCAGAATAAGGGGACAGTGAAAACAAGCAACTTTGCAATTGGATGTCATTAGCAAAGCTGCCTTGTTCTCACAGTGTCCCTTATCTTGTGTGGGTCTAATCCCTCCTCCTTGCAATTCACTAGCTGAGAGCTCATTTACATTCTGTACAGCCCCTGGGTCGATTCACGGAGCTGTGTGTCTGACTCAGAGTTAGGGGCCGTAGCATTTTCTGTTTCCACACCTAGCAGAAACAGACTGCAGCAGATTGTACAATGAGAAAACATGACAGTTTTGACCCTGTGCCTAACTCTCCTGCATACACGCAGATCTGTGCCGTTCTTAGAAAGCTGTAATACATCTCCAGCTGTGAGAGATCAGTGCTCAGATTAGATTGAATGCAGCCTGTGGTATGTATACAGCTCTTATAAAATAAGACTGATAGGGAGAGACACAGTGATATGTGGACTCAGAGGGGAGGGGGGGGGGGAGTCTCAGGCCAGCAGTGAAGGGGGGATGATGTCATCCAGCTGGGAGGGGAAGAAACGCCCCTGCATTCACAGAGCTGAGAAGCTAAGAGAAGTGTGACTCAGCCGAAGTAAGGAAGCGATACATCCCCTTTAAGGTTGCAGGTGGGGAATACCCCTTTTAGATTTACTGTGGCCCCTGGGAGAAGTTTAATATGACAATATAATTCCTGGACCTGAAAGCATTGTGTACCCCAGATACACAGTATTACACTGTACTATTTCTAGAAAAACAAGGTTTATGTATCCCATGAAATAATGAGCAGATTTATTAGCAAGGTCAGTACATTGTAATCCTTTTTAGCAAACAAGGAGTTAAAATCCGGGCTGTGGGTGGCAGTCATGAAAGTGCATGGAAGAACTGTGACCTGCCCCTGAACTGCCAGCTAGCAGATTACTAACCTTGGTTACGGCACCTCTGTAAAAGGGAATATCAGGCACAGTCCGGTAATCTTGTTAGCTATGGCCACCAGTTCATAGATCTGGCATGGCCACTGTATGAGGGGGACAAGTATAAGTCAAGCTAAAAAAAGCTTGTCTAAAATGTAAAAAAATAATGTAGAAACATATTACAAGCATTACATAGTATTTTTTTTATTATATTCATCTGGAAATTCTGGAAATTAATATAACTAGAAAATGTTATTTTTGAATGGTTAAAGATTGACAGCCGGGGAAATGTAATTAAATTCTAATTCAGAACTATTCAATTATTTATTTAACCTTTTGGGATATTGTATGTCCTCAAAGATATATTTCTAGCATCTAATTGTAAAATTCTGTATATTAGCCATATTGAAATTTCTAGTTAAAACATAGATATAATCCTCAGAAACCACCAATGAAGTTCTCAGGAACATAACTGGAATTCATAGGGCCTTCTAACAAAAAGAGGTGGGCCCTACAATCTAATGACCGAAACAGCAGAATAAGTAGCATTAATTAAAGGAATGGATAGCAGCAACATATATCACAGAACCTACATAGTAGTGCTAGGTAGCAGAAGCCACCAATTATCAAAAATGGTGACCCTTATTTCGGCTATACAATTCAGATCAGTCAGAATCAAATTTTGATGATAATTACCAAAGGGAAAAAAAAACTGCTCTAACCTTAACTTCAACTCTAACTCGTGTAGACCAAGGGGATAGGGTTACAAATAGATAGAGTTGGACTAGTTCCGAATATGTGCCTCAGTTGTTCAGTGTTGTTCCTATGCAATTTGGAGGCCTTTTGTTGCTACAAGTGCTTATTATCGGCTAGAAAACACATGCAGAATTTCTCCCCATAGATTTTAATGGAATTTGGGATAAGGTCTTCCTGAATCCAAATATCAGGCCAACTCTGGGCAGAGCAGCACACTATTTCGGCAACACTAATTGTAAGGAATCATGTAAATACGTAATTGCATTCTCAAGGGCATGTTAGTATGATAAGGCTGAGATTATACATGGAGTCTTTCAATAGAGTCTGTGTATACATATCACTCTGTATATAGTCTTTTTAGCCCAAAACAGTCCAAAATTAAAAATGTATATATTTTAGACAATTATCAGAATAAGACTTTTTGTGACATAATATCTTTTTTACATTATCAGTTTGTTACCACTGAATTTTTATACCAACCATGAAGGAGGCTCCTAATGTATAATCTAGCCCAGGTAGGAACAGGTTGACTATTCAGCCATCAGCTTCTTTCGCTTATTCTTTGTATTTCCATACAAGCCATTTTCAAAGTACATTTTAGGAGTAGTTTCTATATTATTTAATTAGTGAAAATAAATCTTCACAATATTTACTTTATGTTTTTTCTCTTCCAGCAAAAAGTAAATGGATTCAATATATTTGATCAGAGTCTTTGTCAGAAAGGCGTGAATACACAAACCAGGTAAGAGACTTACTTTTGTAATTTTAGCTTATACTGCATCAAATAGGCATGTATGTCATACTGCTATGATTTATCTATTAAAACATTTTGGAACAATATCTCTATTGTTATTAAAAGGAGGGGTTTTGCCATGATCTAATGTTGACGTGGGATCCTCCAAAATTTAATTGCTTTTCTAAATATATGTCATTAAAAAAAGTGAAGCCTGTGAGATCTACAGCCTTCCTTACATGCCCTTAGTTTCCTGACAGTTTACATTATACATGACCAGGAGCTAACAGGCACTGATCTTGCATTGTTTGCACTTCTTATCTGATGGCAGGGAACATGAACCAGCTTTGAAGGGACTGGGGAGAAAAGATCCTGTGTTTTTTGTATAGAGAATCCATTGGCTGTAATGTAATTATCTGAGTAAATATGGAGACGCTCCCTGACTCCCTGCTCAACCCATCCCCCCCTTGCTTCAGTTTGTGAACAAATGAAAGAAGGCTGCCTGCTCAGAGCTTATCTTCCCTCCTGTGCACAATACAGTTATCCCCTGTGGTTTAGCCAAACAATGTTTACTCAACTATAGAGACTGAATATCAGGAGCGTGCATGGCAGGTGGTGCAATGACATCACAGAGGACGTACTTGTTTTTTTAAACACAGAAACACAACGCCCCTTTTTTCAAGCCTCAAAAGGGGAGTATCAGCCTGTTAGGTAAGGAACTTCTTGGTAAAACCCCTTTAAAGGAAACTGATTAGTGAAAAAAATTCAAAAAATATATGACCATCTCACTAAAGAAAATCAGTGGCTAACATTTACTGTCAGCAGGGGCGTAGTAGTGAACTATGAGGCCCAATTCCCTCCTGACCAGCTTTAGCTTCATGTTCTGAAGAGAGTATAATTATATTGGGCTCCACTCTGTACCATGAGCATTTTCTAAATGATTAGAAATAATGCACACAGTAATGTCAAAACATAGAATAATAAGATAAGATAATGTCAGATTTTCTGGTTTATTAACAAAGTGCTGTCACAGTACTGGGAGAATGTACACCGTGATAATATATACTTTATGGTAATGTCATAGTAAAGGTATGATTAACTTAATAAGGTTATATCACAGGAATCATGCACACAGTAATGTTCAGGAACATAATTGCACATGCAATGGAGGCAGCTGTACCTAGATATTTGTACTTGAGAGGACCTCAGATGTCCCTTTTCCCAGTATTATAACTGACACATGGTACATAAAGAACCTGTCAAATTTTGCAGAGGGCCCGGGAACTTCAATTTATGCCTCTGCTAATGTCACATAACATGGATAATGCAAAGAGTGATGTCAAGTTAAAGAAAATATAATGATGTCCCAGTACTGATATAACACATGCAATAATCTCACAGGTATAATGCAAGTAACCATAGGACTCTACGGCAAACTTTAGAGGGTCCCTTTTAGTTTTTCAAGCACCCTGTAGTCATCTATTGTCACTACTAGTGTTGCTTGAACTTGTCTCTTTTCACTTTGACACTGGTTCTACCAAACTTGTGAAAACATTTGTGTTTGGGACGTACAAACCCGAATTTTTTTTTAGTCTGACCTAAACCCTAATTCTAAGTATAACTATAGTGTTTCCAGTTCAGCTACACTCTTGATCTGATATTACTTTTGATCTGACGGCACTTCATGTAAACCTTACTGTGCAGTCTAACCGCAAGTGACGTCAAGTGTTGTTGGACTGGAAGCCCTGTAGTTACAGTTAGCGATAAATTTTACCTTACAAACCAGTAGAAAACGCAAACCCCAACTTAAGGCAAGGGTTATGGCTTATTTTATTGCCAATTTATACCAAAGAGAGAAAGCAAATAAGCGTGTAGCTTGAAGAGATACTTTTATTCAAAATATCAGATAAAAAAATTATATATTAAAACCTGTACAAAACTGTATACTCAGCCTCAAAAAAATACTTGTTCGGCCAATCCATTCAAAAACAAGTCAGCCGATTCCATGAAACTATCCATGGAGGCCTCTACAATAGGTCTCCACCCAAGGGGTTTTTCAAGTCATAATCCACTAGAGATCCTTATCAGGGCTGCTACTCTGTTTCTTGATGGATAGGCAGAACAAGTAGTTTTGAGGTTGAGTACAGGATTTTGTAGGGGTTTTATATATTTTTTTGTCTTACATTTTGAATAGACATGATGCTTTATCTCCCCAAGGTGCACACCTATTTTCTTTCTCTGTTGTAATTGAATATGTGCTACCTGGCTATGCATCTTTGTGGGTAGCCCACATCCATAGACTTTTGTGGGTTTCTGGTTTGGCTATGAAATTTATACCAAAGGTTAATTCAGATCAAGCTCAATTAAACTACTTGGATTCAGGTCAAATTTGACTTTGACCTGAAAACCGAAGCCCAACACTAATCATTACTAACTACACACTCAGTGGAGATGGACCTTTATTGTTATTAGCTTCTTTCTATCCATGCCTTTTACCTTGGTAGCCAGAACTGGTAGGATGCTTGCTAATCTCACTGATGTGATCCTAATGTAATTGACAAGTCATTTCAATCTGTAATCAGAAAAATCCTTTAAGGTCAGTCTCTACCAAGTAATTATTGGCCCAGAGCAAAAACAGATTGTGCATGTGTACAATTGATGAATGATTGGATTGGTAGCCTGTCCTTATAAAGTGATGGCTTATTGGAGCCAGCATTATAAACCAGGTCTATGCATGCTTCTCAGTCTGCCAATCTCCTCACAACTTTTACTGTATGTTCTTCATTGTACCTTGGCTTGCAGAGCTGACAGCCCCGTTGTTGGTAATATATGCATCCTAGCCTTTCCAATGTCTTCCTCACACCTCACAAACCTCATTTTTGCCTCTTCTATTACTGAATATGCTAATCTGTCACAATTCTCTTCTCATGAATAATGCCACCCCCAGTGTCTCTCTCATACACAGCAGCCATGCTCCCCCTCCTCTTCACTCCGTCCCTGTGAATATGCAGATTGCCAGGCTCGGCACACATAAATATGCTTATTTGCCGCTTTCACCGCACATAGCATATGCACAAAGAATTCTTATTCCATATGTGATTTTGCCTCTCGTCACAATACACCACCAAGGTAGAAAAAGACAATGATGTCTCTAAGCTCTTTCTGCAGTGAAATGTCAATGGAAAATTACCAAAAAGTAAATAAAAAAATAAATATTCTAATGTGTAGATGAGCAATGTGTGGATAATGTTGACAATGAACCCTAGAATTAGTAAAGCCTCCATGCCAGATAGAGGCAAAGTTAGATAAACCTCACAGCATTGTCTTATAATTAATAGAAAAGGTTGCAAAACCATGACAAGAGTATTATCCTTAGGAACCTCACCATCAAGGTGTGTCGAGACTTACAGTCCCTCAATCTTCCAATGGCATATAACTGTTAACTTAACCAAAACATTTAAATATTGAAATTTTAGTGAAACATTCATGGCTTGTTAGTCTCCACACACTTTCATGGTAATCTTCCTAAGGAGAAACAATATCCCTTTAGAGTTATGTCTTTAGCGCTAAGCCTCTCATACACACAGAACCGAAAACAGTTACCGGCTTGGCTTTAAGTTCCTAGTCATGTTTTTAGGTTATTCAATAGGCTAAATGTAATTCTAAGCAACGCTGCTTGCAATAGGTGATATAAGTGGTCTAGGTCTTTCTTCAGACCTTATTTGAATGAATGTTATCTATACCAGTGTGGCTATCTAAAGGCTTTCTTGACTATTTGTCTTTTGCATGAAACATACCAGTAAGGTGATATAGCAAATAGGCCAACAGATAATGGGCCTCTGTCACGGCGCTCGGCGCCGCGGCTCGCCACGGCCGCCCCCCTGCGCTTACGGGGTCCGGCGCGGGAGCCGCGGCTGACCACAGCCGTGGTCCTTCTGCGTCTGGGCTGGAAACCCAATACTCACCACTCCCCACTCCTGTCTCCGGCTCTGACAACCGCCACGCACGTACCCGTTGCTTAAGGTGCGCATGCGACGGCTGGACTGGATTTAAAGGGCCAGCGTGCCGTTAATTGGTTATTGACGGTCGCTGGTCCTATATAAGGTACACGCCCCCAGCACTCTCTGCCAGTTTGTTTGTGTGCTTACCGTGTGTCTAGAGTGTATTGCTGTTCTGTCCTGATTACCCGTGTACCAGTCCGCCTGCTTACGTTTCCTGACCTTGCCTGTTTGCCACCTGCCCTGACCGTCTGCCTGTCTCTGACCACGAACCTCTGCCGCCTGCCCTGACCTCCTGCCTATCCCCGAATAAGTCTCTGGATTACGTCTTTGTACCACGCTGTACCCCGGCCGCCATCACAAGCAAGTCACGTCAGGGGTAACGACCTGGTAGCCTCACGCCACAGCAAGTCCATCACGCTTTGCGGCAGGCTCTGGTGAAAACCGGGGGCTACTTAGACTCCGTTCCCTGGCATGGCTTAGCTATCATCGCTTGCGTTGGCCCAGCGAATCCACTCCTGCGTTACAGCCTCATTGATCAAAACTTTATTAACTTTAAAACTTTATTTATTGCCCATAGCAACCAACCAGTGGCCACCTTTATGTGTCCAGAGGAGTCTAAAAATGAAAGCCAAGCTGTGATTGGTTGCAATCAGGTACATGAGGCCCAGTATATTTACAACTGTAAGTATAGTATATATGTGAAAGAGAATACTCGCTATATATCCAACCAGACCGATATAAAAAATAAACGTTATTAAAACCGTTCATAAACAATATGTCCTAAGCATGGTGGAGCAACGTCTCTCCAGTGCAGTGTGCTGGACACTCTGATGCATTTCCAACTGAGCGCCATTATTCGTAGCTAAGGACACTGAGGCTGAAACGCATCAGCAGTAAAGCAGTACCCAATCTGTAGAGACATTTCTCCACCATGCTTAGGACATATTGTTCATGGACTTTTTAACGAAGGTTGGAATAAAGTTTATTTTTCATATTATATCAGTCCGCTTGGATATGGAGTGAGTATTCCCTTTCTTCTCTACTGTGCAAGATTTGGCTTCACTTGTACCATGCTCTACCACTGGTGACTGGTTTGCATAAACTAGGTGAGCTGACTACACCTCCTGTGTTTGCTATAGTATAGGTGTGTATTAAAATAGTCTGGCATAAACAAATACAGTGTGGGAAAAAAAGTATTTAGTCAGCCACCAATTGTGCGAGTTCTCCCACTTAAAAAGATGAGAGGCCTGTAATTGACATCATAGGTAGACCTCAACTATGAGAGACAAAATGAGAAAAAAAAATCCAGAAAATCACATTGTCTGATTTGGAAAGAATTTATTTGCAAATTATGATGGAAAATAAGTATTTGGTCACCTACAAACAAACAAGATTTCTGGCTCCTCTGTCTTCCACGCATTACCGTAAAATGACTCCTTTTTAGCTTTTTACATAAAAAAAAACACCTGCCCCCCCAACCCCCAAAAAGTCAAAACTCCCCAAACCCCCCACTAGGGTTGGGACCAAAAAGCTGTCAAAGGACACCAGAAACAAAATTGAAACCCCTTTGCACCGGGCGGGGAAGACTAAATCTGAAATTGGCAAGCAGCTTGCTGTGAAAAAATCAACTGGGGGACCCAATAATTAAAAAATTTTGGAAGCATAAAAGACCATTTATAACCCTCGATCTTGGGCTCCACGCAAAATCCCCCCCCGTGGGGCCCAAATGTCACAAAACGGTGACAACAATCCCAGAACCACAGGGGGGGACCAGTAAAAAGCCCTTTAAAAGGGAACGGGGACCAAAAATATTACCTTTTCCCAGGGGCCACACCAGAGAGGCACGGGATAAGAAAGGTAATAAGTGGCTAAAAAATTTTGGTGTAAAGGGGGAATTTGGTTTTTGGAAAACTGGGCGACTTCGGGTTTTGGGCTAAAAAGCTCTATGCTAGGGACGGGCTGCACCAAAAAGGGCGAGGGTGCAGCTGTTTTTGGGGGACAGAATGGCCAAAAAGTTGGCAAGGGTTTTAAATAGGGACTGGGGGGGTGGGAACTATAAAAAATACGTGCAAGATAAATGAAATAGAGAGCTGGGAATTTGGAGTAAAACAGAGGTAAGTGGAGGGGGGTGGTTTAGCAAAAAGTTAAAAAGAAAAGGGAAAAGGAAAAAAAACTGGGAAAAAACTCTAAATTGCATGCAGCCAAAAGCCAGGAGTCTGAAAGTTAAATCCCGGGACTCACAAAATCCTTAAGGGGCACACCAAAAAAGGGAAATTTCATTTTATAAAAAAAATTTGGTTGCACCCCTTGAAAAGAAAAACTCTTACTTTTTTATTTTTATTTTTTCAAAAAACTTCAATTATTCAAAATGCCAATTTTTAAAAGGCCGACTTCATACATGGGATCCCTCTTTTTTTCAAAAATTTTAGTAAAAAGAGTAAACTGCCGACTTCGCGGGTTTTCAAAACATGTATGGTCCATTTAAAGGGTAAAATCATAAACCATTGAAAATAAGTGAAATGTAAAGAAAGGGGGATTTTGTTGAAAAAGATCTGAATTAAGATAGAAACTTCTACTCTGTTTTCTAAAATCTTTTATAAAAAAGGGATGGATCACCATGATAAGTCCCGGCCCCCCTTAAAAATTGGCATTTTTGAATTTTTGCAGTTTTTTTTTAAAAAAAAAAAATTTAAGTTTTTCTAATCAAGTGGAGTGCAACCTAATTTTTTCTATAAATGCCAGGACTCTGACATGAACTAGAATTTTTAATTGCTGAAGAAAAATATGACATAGTGGGGATAACTGAGACATGGCTGGACGAGAGCTACGACTGGGCGGTTAACTTACAGGGTTACAGTCTATTTAGAAGGGATCGTAAAGACCGGAAGGGGGGAGGTGCCCTTCTCTATGAAAAATCCTGTCTGAAGCCAACACTGGGGGAAGATATAGGACGGGTAATGAACATGTATAATCATATACATGGAGGTAACAATAACAATATAATACTAATAGGGGTCTGCTATAGGCCCCCAAATATAACAGAACCCATAGTAGATGTACTCCTCGACAAATAGATGAGGCGGCTAATCAGAATGAGGTTGTTATAATGGGCGACTTTATCAAGTCGCCCTTTATCAAGACATCAGTTGGGAAACTGAAACCTGTAGCTCTCATAAAGGAAACAGGTTTTTGTCAATAACTAATGATAATTACCTTTGCCAAATGGTGCAGGAACCGACTAGAGGAAAGGCCCTTCTAGACTTAATATTGACTAATAGACCTGACAGAGTAACAAAGGTTCAGGTTAAGAGGCATCTCGGAAATAGTGACCACAATATAATACATTTCCATTTATCCTTCAAGAGTGTTTTTTGTCAGGGTGCCACAAAAACACAGAATTTTAGGAAGGCTAATTTAATTCTGCTTAGGGAGGCCCTAAACCGTATTGACTGGGACAAGGAGTTTAAAAAATGGTAGGCGCCCAAAGTGAGAGGTACATACCTTATGGTAATAAAATAATTAGAAACAGGAAAAACAGGGATGTAAAAGAGGCAATAAAAAAACAAAAAAGAAAGCATTTCATCTACTAAAACAGGAGGGCAGTGAAGAGGCACTGAAAAACCCTAAAAGGGAAAAAAATAAAAAGATTAAAACAAAATGTTGGCCCTTGAAAAGTATTGAGAAGAAAACTGTAGAGGCGACAAGAAAAAAAGCAAACCTGCTAAACAATTTTTTCTACACTGTATTACCAAGGAGGATGACCTTCCTGTTGATGAGCAGAGGGATGAGGTAAACTCCAACTTAAGTGTTGCTTGTCTAACCCAGGAAGAAGTGCAGCTCCGCCTTAGGAAGCTTAAAATAGACATATCCTGATGGTATACACCCGCGTGTCCTAAGGGAGTTAAGTGATGTCATAGACAGTCCCCTATTCTTAATTATGGACTGTCTAATAAGGGGGTATGTCCCAAAGCATAGCAAATGTGGTGCAAATATTCAAAAAGGGGTCAAAAAGAGATCCTGGAAACTATAGGCCGGTAAGTTTAACCTCTGTTGTAGGTAAAATGTTCGAAGGTTTTCTCAGAGATGCTATCCTGGATTATCTCACTGAAAATAAATGTAAAAAGCCTTTCCCAAAGCATGGTTTATAAGGATCGTCCTGTCAAACTAATCTCATCACTTCTATGAGGAAGTTAGTTCTAGACGGGATCGGGGTAGGCATTGGATGTTAATATCTAGATTTTGCTAAAGCATTTTGATACTGTTTCCACATAAAAGGTTTGGGAATTAAAATGAAATGCTTGGACTGGGGGAAAATGTTTTGCAAGTGGGTAAGCAACTGGCTCAGAGATAGAAAACAAAGGGTAATAATTAACAGTGTATTTTCAGACTGGATCCCTGTTACTAGTGGTGTACCACAGGGCTTAGTATTGGGCCCTATCCTCTAACATTTTCATTAACGATCTTACACATGGATTGCACAATAGAATATCGATCTTCAATGATACTAAGCTCTGTAAAGAAAACAACAAAAATAGAGGATAATGTTCTTATTACAAAGGGATCTGGATAATTGGAACCTGGCAGAGAAATGGCAGAATGAGTTTAACACAGATAAATGCAAGGTTATGCACATGGGGAGGAAAAAAAACCATTACATGACTACATGTTAAATGGAAAAACGCTGGTTTAAAAATGACATGAGAAGGACTTGGGGAAACCTGTGACAAATAAAAATTAATTGTAGCAGCCCGTGTCCCGGCAGCAGCTGCCAAGCAAACAGGGTTAAAGGGGTTATTAAAAGGGGCATAGATGCACATGAGAAACATTATTTTCCCCCTTATACAAGTCACTGGTTAACCACACATTGAATATTGTGTACAGTTATGGGCACCAGGCACAGGAAAACATTGTAGAGCTTGAACAGGTACAAAGGCGGGCAACAAAAATAATAAAAGGGCTGGGTGGACTGCAATACCCAGAAAGCTTAGCAAGATTAGATTATTTAGTTTAGAGAAAAGAAGGGTTCGGGAAACATGATAAATATGTTTAAATACATCAAAGGGCAATCTAAAATCTCTCTCAAATTTATTTATACCCAGACTGTATCAGAACAAGGGACATCCTCTACGTCTTGAGGAACAAAAGTTTATACATAAACATAGAAAGGGATTCTTTACTGTTAGAGCGGTGAGACTGTGGAACTCTCTGCCAGAGGAAATTGTCATGGTGAATTCAATAACAGTTCAAAAAGGGTTTGGATGCATCTCTGGAGTGCAATAATATAACAAGTTATAGTGACTAGGATTCTGGAGAGGGGTTGTTGATCCAGGGATTTTTCCGATTGCCAGATTGGAGTCAGGGAGGAATTTTTTCCCTAAAATGAGGACAATTAGCTTCTACCTCATTGTTTTTTTTCCTTCCTCTGGATCAACACTTTAGCAACACTTTAGCAAAATAGGCTGAACTGGATGGGCGTCTTGTCTTTTTTCAGCCTTATAA
Organism: Phyllomedusa bahiana; assembly: GCA_025379985.1. NCBI lineage: Eukaryota > Metazoa > Chordata > Amphibia > Anura > Hylidae > Phyllomedusa > Phyllomedusa bahiana. Next base: position 22,690 of record JAODAL010013377.1, on the reverse strand, counting down.
ACTATGTAACTATATGTAAATATGTAACAAAGGCTACCATCAGTAACACACTACGCGGCCAGACACTCAGATCCTGCAGTGCCAGATCTGTCCCCCTGCAGAACATGTCCGGGCCCATCTGAAGTTTGCTAGAGAGCATTTGGATGATCCAAAAGTATTGGAATTTTATATGGCTATGAAACTAAAGTAGAACTGTTTGGTAAAAACCCCAATTTTCGTGTTTGGGGGAGAAGAATGCTGAGTTTGCATCCAAAGAACACCAAAACCTAATGTAAGCAGTGGTGGCAACATCATGCTTTGGGGCTGTTTCTCTGCAAAGGGACCAGGACCACTGATCAGTGTACATGAAAGAATGAATGGGGCCATGTATCATGGTAAGATTTTGAGTGCAAACCTCCTTCCATCAGAACGGGCACTGAAGATGAAACGTGGTCGAGTCTTTCAGCATGACAATGATCCCAAGCACATCGCCAGAGCAACAAAGGAGTGGTGTCGTAAGAAGTATTTCAAGGTCCTGGAGTGGCCTAGCCAGTCTCCAGATCTCAACCCCATAGAAAACCTTTGGAGGGAGTTGAAAGTCTGTGTTGCCCAGCGACAGCCCAAAACATCACTGCTATATAGGTGATCTGCTTGGAGGAATGGGCCAACATACCAGTAACAGTGTGTGCCAATCTTGTGAAGACTTACAGAAAACGTTTGACCTCTGTCATTGCCAACAAATGATATATAACAAAGTATTGAGATGAACTTTTGTTATTGACCAAATACTTCTTTTCCACCATCATTTGCAAATAAATTCCTTCCAAATCAGACAATGTGATTTTCTGGATTTGTTTTGTTGAGGTCTACCCATGATGTCAATTACAGGCCTCTCACCTTTTTAAGTGGGAGAACTTGCACAATTGGTGGCTAACTAAATACTTTTTTCTACCACAGTTTTTATAGTGTCTTTTTAGCTGCAGAATACCTATTCCCACCTGACTACACATTGCCAGCTACATTTTACAGTGGTCTGTAGTTAGATAATCAGCTGCAGACTATAGGTTGCTGTAAACTGGCTTTCCCTGTTTATTTTTACCAAAGTTTTTATAATCAGATTTACAAATCACACTGTAAAGTTTCTAAATACTTTTCTCATAAAATATCCAAGTATTACAACCATATAGTGTTCAGGAAGGGAAGATCTCTCCTTAAGGAGAGCACCGAACAAACGAATGGCTTGTAAGTTTGTTTTGGCCTTTTAGCCCTCTACTTAGCATCTGCATATCACAAGGCATTAGGGGAAAGGGCTGAAAAGCCCACATGCCCCGTTTGGTTGTAACAAATCTCAATTTGCTTTTTGACCCATCGAGTCTTGAAAGCAAAAAGGATTTTTTAGCCAAGCCATATCTCATCTGAAAGCCCAACGCTGTTTCGGGATTTTTGTCCCTCTTCAGTGCAGAGCAGAGCGATACAAATTTGGCTGTGTGGGAGGAAACGAGTACTAAAGAAGGAAGATCTCTCCTTAAGGAAGCACCGAACAAACGAACGGCTTGTAAAAGGCAAAACAAACTCTACAAGCCTTTGTTGGGTGCTCTCCTTAAGAGAGATCTTCCCTTCCTGAGCTACTCGATGCCTCCCACACAGCCAAACTAGTATCACTCTGCTCTGCACTGAAGAGGGACAAAAATCCCAAACAGTGTTGTCTGCAGAGAGAGATACTGTTTGGGCTAAAAAATCCTTTTGCTTTCTCAAGACTCGGTGGGTCAAAAGCAAATTGAGGATTTGTTACAACCAACAGAGGGCGCTGTGGCTTTTCAGCCCCTTTCCCATAATGCCTTGTGATATAACCATATAGTGTTGAAATACTAATCTATAAAGCATATTTAAAATTATAAAACATAAAATCATAAAAGTGTGATATGCTCTGTCTGACAATAATTAATAGGCAAACAAAAGGGAGAGGACAGGGCACATGTGACAATAGCTATGAGTTCTTCATCTCATGTGTACACGCCACCTAAAAATGCTGATGGTGCCCTTGGTAAGTCGACATTCTGAGCATGAACTGTCCAGTCTTCTAGATTTGTCTGCTGGTGCCCCTCAGAAGCAAAAAAAAGTCTGTCTCTCGACAGTCTCTCAGTTCTACAACAGTGCTGTCTATAAATGGGTGTCTCTGGTTGGCTGATATCCAGTCATGTTTTTAAGACTCTTTAATTCAGTGTTTCTCAATTATAGTTCTCAAGCCCCACCAACAGGTCACATTTTCAGGATTTCCTCAGTATTGCACAGGTGATATAATTATTGTCAGTGCATTCTGTGGGAGATCCTGACACAGGTGATGTAATTATTGTCAGTGCAATATGTGGGAGATCCTGACACAGGGATATAATTATTGTCAGTGCATTCTGTGGGAACCTGACACAGGGGATATAATATTGTCCAGTGCATTCTGTGGAGATCCTGACACAGGTGATGTAATTATTGTCAGTGCATTCTGTGGAGATCCTGACACAGGGGATTGTAATTTTTTGTCAGTGCAATATGTGGGAGATCCTGAAAACATGACCTGTTGGTGGGTCTTGAGGACTGGAGTTGAGAATCATCGTTTTAATTAATCTAAGATAAGCTCATTTTCAATAATTTTTTTCTCCCTATACCAGTTCAACCACCACAATGAAATCTAGTAGTATCCAAGCTTTGCTGGATCCTGTTCGATCTAACAGAGGGACCAACTGCTTCCTAAAATGACTAGGAGTAGGTGTTGATGATGTCCAGGTCCTGGGGAAACAGAAAATGTAGAACCTCAAAACTCTTTTGAGCCTAGATATATACTTGATTGTGTTTGAGCCTAGATATATACTTGAAGTTGTAAGCTTGAACTGGAAAAATATCACTGCCAGCTTTGGATGTGTAAACATTTGTGGTGATGAAGTAATATCATCTAGAAAGATTTGGGATATGTTCCAAGAAAAAAAGAATTATTTCCTATAAACACTGGTCTCACTTTCAGTAACCATTTTAAAATATCTGCTATGAGCCAATACTGGAAATCTACACTACAATCTACACTTTGTCACCAAGATGTCAGGTGTGGACACAGTCCAGCTTAATGTCCCTGTGTAAGGTCTCATTAATTACTTACAAATGTTTAAAGTAAAGCTTAGTGGAGTACTTTGGGCTCATCACAGAAAAATTATTCTGAAGGTTTAGCATCAATTGTTACATCCAATGTACAAATCCACTTTAACTGCCTCCTAAGCTAAGTTGTTATCATTGTGCACATGTTCTATTCATTCAAAAAGATTATTTGTTAATACACTTTCAGTATCTTCTGATGAACCTTTGGGCACCATTATGATGTCAGAGCTTTCGAGTATTGTGGGGCATTGTGACCTGGGAATACATAAGCAACCAGTTGCATCACAAGCCAAAAAAGCCACAAAATCATTACTGAACGAGCTCCTCATGCTTCCCCCTACACTCAGAGAAAAAAGGCTAATCTGTTAAGCAAATTACCTAATCTCCAAGAAATGCAAAAGATATACCCAATTTAATGATCATTAATATAAGTAATGCATATGAATAAGGGTCTCAATAAATAAGACAAAAAACAAGTAAAATAAGTATGAAGTTAAATTTGAATTTAGAAAAAATCTTGTCCTATCAAAAAAAAAACTACTTCTTAGACAGGACCCTTCAAAATAAGCCAATTACCATGTGATTCCATACAGGGTTATCAATGCGATTCAAATGAATGGCCAACCACGTGATCCGTTTATGCCTCAACGTTTTAGATTAAGAGAATTTCTTTAGCATTTTTATTTTTACTAATGGAATTCCATTGTGCTGTACAGATGAATAAGAGGTTTCATCAATACAGAAGACAAAAACAAGTACAATAAGTATAAATTAAATGAGTGACGGACTACTACAGACGGTTGGGTTGCAATAAATGTGGTTTTGGGGTAAACTGTGGATCCTCTAAGGAATTCCTGGGTGCCGTTCACTCATAATGCTAGATGGGCAGATAGGGCTCTCTCACAACAGTAGATGGGCAGAAGATCAGGGCAGGCAACAGTGAGATACAGTAGATGTGGTCAGAGAACTAGCCAGGACAGTAATAAAGAACAGCATACATAATGTCTTTGCACTAAACAGATATCTTGGAACCGTATTACTTATTCACAGGGGAATGCGGGAAAAGTTAACAAAAGACTGGAGCCAAAGAACATTGGCATCTGCATGGAAAAACAAGGCTGAAAGTTACAAGTCCCACACCCTGGGTTCATGTAGGATTTGGGGGGGTCGGGGTTTCCACATGAATTGATTTTGGGGGGCCCCCCCCTAAAGCTACGCACAAGAAAATATTACCTTTTTTAATTTTGTTTTTTCCTCAAAAAAAAGGGGTTCATTTTACCAATAACAGGTCCCAAAAACAAAAATTGAAATTTTTGAAATACGCAAAACCAATGACAACATGTGTGTCTCACACATTTATCACAGCCCACAGAAAACACATAAAAATTTTGCATACAACCCCCCCCCCTCCACCAAGCCCACATATCCCCCCCCAAAATTTTGGGTCACGCCCCTCAACACTTTCTAAAAAAAAATTTAAACCCCCACTAAAAAAACAATCAAAAAGTAAAATAAACCCCCTAATCCCAGGAGGTGGTGCATTTCACTTTTCCGATCAGGGAAAAATTTAAACGCCCCGGCCAATTTTGGGGCCCCGCCACCCCGGGCCCGGGAAACCCCCCGGGGGGGTCGGGTGATTCCCCCCGGGGCCCCTTTATACCGACTTGGGGGCGCACCCTTAAAGGGGGTTGCAGGGGTCCGATTTCGTGACCCGGATTTCGATTTTGGGCCCCATTTGGGTCCCCCCCCCCGCCACACAGCGCATTCCCGGGGACACAGACCCACAATGCAAATCAGGGCCACCACAGTGAAACCCGGGAACACGGATCCGGGCCGACCCAAAACCGCCCCCACCTGGCCCCCCAGAGGAAAGGAAGAGATGGGGAATGGAATAAGTTGACAGGTGGGGTTTTTTTTTTTTTTTTTTTTTTTTTTAAACATGTGCCCCCCTAAACCTCCTAAAAAGGGCCCCCCAAAGTTACCTTTTGGGCTCCTCAGCCACCGAGATGGGTTGTATAGCTACCTATGTGGGCTTCATAGCCACCTATTGGGTAAGCCCAATGTGGGTAGGGGGGCCCCAGTTGGGTAAAGAAGAAGTAGGTAGGCCCCAGTTAGGTGGGTTGTAGGTGGGCCCCAGCTAGGCAATAGGTAGTGCCACATAATTCACAGAAAAGAAAAATAAATAAACCCACCTCTCGAGTGGCAGGCTGGCTTCAAGTGAAGCCCCCCCTGGGTTGGCCCCCCAAAAGATTACGGCATCTTTGCCGCTTACTTTAGTGTGCGGTGGGGCGCCTGGCGGGGGTTTAAAGGGCCAAAGGGCCTTAGGCTTCCTGGGCTGAATAGCGACCCAACTCTCAAAGGAAATTCCTTTGATTCCGGGGCCCTCCCACAAATTCTAAGGAAGGTTTTGCAGGGGCTACCCTCGGCAGTATTTCTGACCCCCCCGGGGGAAATTCACCGATTTCCCCGGGGGGCCAGCCCGACCCTTTGCTCTAGTTTAAAGCATAGAAAACCCCAGTAGGAAAATATTGGGGGCAGGAAGAATCCATGCAAAAAAGCTGGGAAGAGTACAAAAAAAAGCAGTAGCAGTGTCAAGGAGAACAGTGGCAGGTTAACAGGGCCTAAAAAACCCCTTGCCCATTAAACCCCCTTTTTCTAAAGCCCTGTGGGGGGAAAATGAAAATACCCGAAAAAAGCGGGAACCCTTTGGTGTTTTTTTACCATTTTTTCAGGAAATCGCCTCTAGACCAAAATCTCTAATCCACAAATGAAATTTTTTAAACCACAGAATCTCCAAATTTCCCCTTTGATTTTTTTTTTAATTTTTTCAAGAACGCGGGACCCATTTACAAAAACATTACTGGATTCCTAGAAAAGCTATTAAAAATTGGGGTTTGGGAAAAGGAAGAGTTTGGGAAAAAATTTTTGGCTTCTTTTAAATTGAAAAAATGTTTCCTCTTAGAGAATTCTTTGGTCTTCCAAAAATTTTTGGAGAAAAAAATTAAACCCCCTTAAATTTCTAAAAGGAACTCCCAAAAGCAAGAAAAAAAAGAAAAATCATCCGGGGTTACGTCGCACCGCCAAAAAAAATGGTGAACCCTTTAACGGGATTCCCCCCAATCCATAAAATATTATAAATTTTTTAAGAAGAAGTAGCGAACAAAAAATTTTCAAAAATTTTTCCCCTGTGAAATTTGAAATTTTGCCCTTTAGACTTTTTTTCAAAAAGGAAATAAAAATACGGGCACTTTAAAATTTTTAAGGTAAAAAGAAACAGACATTACACTTTAAAAAAACTATTTACAAAATGAGAACAAAAAGGTGTGAGGGCCTGCTGGGCAAGAGTTTACAACTTTTAAGGGTGTATGGGTGAAAACAAAGAAAAAATTAATAAAGGGTTCCCAAGGGGTTCCAAAATTTTCAAAAAATATGTGGGGGTTTTTTACTTTAAAGTTTGGGAAATAAACCAAACCCCCCCAAACCACGAACAGTACACACATACAAACAAAAAATATATATAAAAATAAAAATTTATATATTTATAAAAATATTTTTAAATATATATATAAATAAATATATATATATAAAAATATAATTGTGAGGGGTCAGTTAAAAAGGGTCAAGCAGTTGCACAGGGGAATAATGCCCAAAATTTAAAGGGGTTATTATTGTAAAGGGTCCGCAGGAATCAAACAAAAATTTCCCCTTTAATCTTCAGCATAACGGGAATTCGCAAAATTTTAAAAGTCAAAACTTCAGGAATTCAAAAGGAAAGGGGGTTTAGGGCTAAACCCCAACACCCCTTTCGGGTTTAAAAGGGCCTCACAGAAACGGCAGTCCACAGCTTCGTTCGGGTCCAGAAGCACACCTCCTAAATTTCCTGCACCGCTGCCTTTTTTTTGGCCGGAAAAAACCCGGAGTTTTGGGCCCGGGCCTTTCCCACCCGGGTTTCTTGGGCCGCCCCCAAAAAAATCCCGCCCCGGGAACCTACAAAGAAAAACTCTCAGCAAAAAAATTGGTTCCCGGGCATCCCCAACAAAATGGGTTTTTTAAAACACCGAGGCCACCACCTGGGTGAAAAATACCCCCTCACTTCTAAAATATAAAAAAGAAAATATAAAAATATAAAAAAATTTTATATTTATATATATTAAATAAAAAATATATAACAGATTAAGTCCCTTGTGAGTAAACCCCAAATGAAGGGAGAAACAGTTTGTGTTTTGGTAAAAGGGGGATTTACAATTAGGGATCTTAGTAGGACAACTGATAAAGGGGTATTTTTCGGGGGGAAACCGGAATTTAAAACAATGAGTTCCTTGATCCCCCTTGGTTAGCATTTTCCCCAGGAACACTTTGGGAAATTTTGGGGGAAAACGGGAAAGGGATTTTGGGAATAATTGTCCCTTTAAAATTTGATACAGCGACAGGGGTAGAGATCCGGGTTTAGGGGGGAAGACAAAAATTTAAGGGGGGGAGAAAATAGGGGGGTGCAACCCTTTTGGAAGTTTTAAAGGGGTGAAATTATTTTTTTCTTTTTTCCCTTTTACTGATGGGAAACCCAAATCCCAAGTGCCCCGCCCCCAAGCAAGAGGCATTAGGGTGGGAGAGTTTTTAAAATTGGGCCAAAAAACCAAAGGGGAAAAAGGTTATTTGAAAGAAACGAAAGGGGGAAAAGGAGACAGGGGGCTTTAAGGGGAATTTTAAAAAATCCCCCATAAAAGAGTTGGGGGGTATTTAAATCGAGAGGGGGGGTGAAGGAGCCATGAAAAAAAAAAAATAAAAAATTGCAGAAACTGGTGGGGGTCCCGGGGGGTTTTTACCATTCAGATTTCGGAAAGTCCACACCATCAGACTCTTTCAGCCATTTTCTCTCAAAGGAGGGGTAAATGAGTGAGGATGAGCTTGTAAGTGCAGTGTGGAGAAAGAAGTATGCAGACTCCTCTACTCTGCCTGTTCTTAGGTCTGGAGGTGTGGGTGAAGTGCAGGCCGCCATAGGTGAGAGCAGCAGGGGAAGCGGTGTCAGAGTGCTGTAACCATGTATCTGTGACAGTTAGCAGGTTGAGGGAGTTCGAAAACAGGTCATGAACAGCAATGAGTTTCTTACAGACACATCGGCAGTTCCACAACGCACACTTAAAAGGGGAAGGAGAAGACATACAACAAATAGCAAGCAGGTTATCAGGGTTTCTATGAGAGGCAGAAGAAGTTAGGGGAGATGTCACTTGCAGTGAGAAGCAAGAGAATGAAAAGTGACAGCAGGTGGTTCAGTGATGTATATGAGCAGCCTTTGTGCGGCACCATGTAAGCAGGTGGTTTGGGGTAGTTAAAAAGGGAAAATAGTGTGTGAGATGTATAGATGGGTGAGGGAAGGAGGGAGGAGCTGATGTGGATAAAATACTCAGGAGGCATGACTAGGTGGTAGGATAGGAGGCAGATGGCTGCAAAGTACATAGCAAAAGTGAGCATGGTGAATAAGGTGTATTGTAAAAAAGACCAGTTACTCACATAAAAAGGTAATCCTGCTAGCCCTCTTATGGCCACTTCTGTCCCATTTCTGTCATATTTCTGCAGATCATATCAATTTCAAATCCGTCACTTCCAAATATGGCGCCTCAATGGATGGCAACTAGACTGTCGGTCAAATAGGCCTGAGCTCTCCAACTTATATTATGCTATGTGGAGTTCATTGATATCATCAGTGAACTCAGGTGTCTTAAATGGGTGGAGCTATGAATGGCCCCGCACAGAGAAAAGACTTCAAGGGGAATATCTGGAATCAATGGTTACACAAACAAACACAGGGTAATTATTGAAGACAGAGCAATAGCAACACATAGCAATAAACAAAGCAATGCAATTACACAAATATTCCAGTGGGCTTGCTGGGAATTGTTGTCCAACACATACAGTTGAAACCAGAAGTTTACATACATTATATAAAAAGAAACATATGCATGTTTCTCACTATATGACATGAAATCAGAATAAACCGTACCCGTTTTAGGTCAATTAGGAAACAAAATTATTTATATTTGCCAAATGCCAGAATAATGACAGAGATAATTTTTAAGGCATTTTTATTACTTTCTGCTAAGTCAAAAGTTTACATACACTAGGATTACTATGCCTTTCAACAATTTGGGACAGTCCATATGATGATGTCATGTTACTGGAAGCTTCTGGTTTATTTGCAACATCTGAGTTAATTAGAGACACACCTGTGTATTTATTTTAAATCACACCAGAAACACACTGCTTCTGCGTGTAACATTATTGGAAAGTCTCAATAAATCAGTCAAGATATCAGGAAGAGAATCGTGGACTTGCACAAGTCTGGATCATCCTTGGGTGCAATTTCCAGATACCTGAAGGTGCCTCGTTCACCTGTACAAATAATTATATGCAAGTACAAACAAGCTGGAAATGTCCAGCTATCATATCACTCAGGAAGGAGTTGGTTTCTGTGTCTCAGAGATGAAGGTGCTTTGGCCCGACATGTGCATACCAACCCAAAGGCAAAATCAAAAGACCTTGTGAAGATGCTGGTGGAAGCTGGTAAGATTGTGTCATTATCCACAGTGAAACGAGTACTGTATCAACATGGGCTGAAAGGCCACTCTGCCAGAAAGAAGCCATTACTCCAAAAGAAACATGTAAAAGTCAGATTAATGTTTGCACATGCACAGGAACAAAGACCTGCATTTTTGGAGACATGTCCTGTGGTCTGACAAAACTAAAATTGAACTGTTTGTCCATAATGACCATCATTACATTTGAAGGAAAAAGGGAGAAGCTTGGAAGCCTAGGAATACCATCCCAGCTGTGAAAGATGGCAGCATCATCTTGTGGGGTTGTTTTGCTGCAGGAGGAACTGGTGCACTTCACAAATAGAAGGCATCATGAGGAAAAGAAGATTATGTGGCAATACTGAAGCAACATCTCAAGACATCAACCAGGAAGTTAAAGCTTGGGCAGAGATGGGTCTTCCAAATGGACAGTAACCTGAAGCATACTGCCAAACTGGTTACAAAGTGGCTTAAGGATAAGCAAGTCAATGTTTTGGAGTGGGCATCACAAAGCCCTGACCTCAATCCTATTGAAAATTTATGGGCAAAGCAGAAAAGGCAGGTGTGAGCAAGGCGACCTACAAACATGGCTCAATTACAACAGTTCTGTCAGAAGGAATGGGCCAAAATTCCTACCAACTATTGTGAGAAGCTTGTGGAAGGATATCCAAAACGTTTGACTCAAGTCACACAGTTTAAGGGTAATGCTATTAAATACTAATGAAATGTATGTAAACTTTTGACTTTGCAGAAAGTAATAAAAATGCCTTAAACCATTGTCTCTCATTATTCTATTTGGCAAATAGAATAATTTTTGGTTCCCAAATTGACCTAAAAACAGGAAAGGGTTTTTAAATTTCTGCTTTCATGTCAATAGTGGGGAAAAACATGCATGTGTGTCTTTTTATATAGCCCAAATTTCCAACTTTGGTTTAAACCCTGTACCTGTGAAGAGATAAAGGGAAAAAGGGAGATCAGATAGATTGGGGACTCTGGGGTTGGGGTCAGTTTCTGCAAAATCATATAAACTTTAAAATCTTAAAATTTCCAAATTTGACATGTCAGGGGTTGGAAAATACCCCGTCAGTAAAATTTAGACCTGAGCTCTCTCCCCAACAGCCATTTGCCCAAAAAAAATTAACCCAAAATTTACACCCCAAAATCTAAACAAAAAAACTAAAACTTTTCCAAATTAAAGGGAAAGATAGGCATAGGGAAATTTGCTTGCAAAAAAATAGCTTAACATTTAAAAAGGACACATGGACTGCAGAATGAACACCAGATAGAGAAAGTAACATGGCACTTTGGAGAACTGGTCAACTATCACCCAGATAAAAGTACAGTCAGAAAACCATAGCAAGTCAAATTTCATGGTTATATTGTCTCATGGAGAGTCAGGTAGTGGCACAAAGAAGAAAAAAGACCGGGGTTTGTGCAAAAGGGTGGAAAAACTCCCAAAAAAACCAAAAACATCTCGGGCCCAAAGTAGCCCAACCTTAAAAGGGCATAAAGAAAAAATCGAATGTTTTTGTGTAGTTTGCAGATGTTTAAAAATTCCCCTTGAAAAAAAGCCCCCAAAAAGAAAAAACCTCCCAGGATTTTCAGAGCAAAAGTCTTTCCTGCAGAATTGTTACTAATTCAAAGTGGAGCTGATGACAGAAATGTAAAAAAAAATCAAAAATTAAAGTGGGGGTTTAAAGGTACCCAAAAAAGGGATCACCCTTACATTTTTTGTTGTTGGGTAAAAATTTCAAGCAAGGGACCCTCAAACTTGGGGGAATTCAGGGGTTTGAAAAGACTAGAAGAAGACCCAAATTTCCTTAGTCGGTGTAAGGGTTTTAACAGATTTGGGGGGTGGGGGCCCACTTCAGAAAGTGTTTCCCACCCCTTGAGGGAAATTTTGGAAAAGCCAGCAATTTATGCTCTTCTACGCTGCAATTTTTAAGTGAGAGAAAATGGCTTTGGGAAAAAAAAAGAAAAAAACCCCACGGGAACAAGGTCTTCTTTTTATTCCCCTTTTTTTTAAAAGAGAGGGGGGGGGCCTCGTGCTGTACTCAAGAAGTAGATAGTATCTAAACTTGAATAGTCAATGTTGCTTCTCAGCAGAGAACTAATCATCACCCAGTAGAAAAATGGGAAACTTCCTGTCCGGGCCCTCCCTTTGATGTATTGATAGGGGCTTCAGTCTGGAGTGAAAGGGTTTTATATTCTAATTTGAAAAGGAGTTGAAAACGGGAAGCAAATGGGACCTTTAAAAGGGGTTAGTGGAAAAATCTGCAAAATCAGATTATGTTTTTGGGCACCCCCACAAAAATTTTTTTCCCTTTAATTTTGGGCGGGTTTACAGCGGGCGGGAACGGCACAAACCCAAAGGGGGGCGGTGTTTACCTAAACCCGGCTGTGGTTTGGATTTCCGGGCTAACTCCATTTCCCAATATTTCCAAAGCCACATACGGAAATTTCCCAAAAAAGAAAAAAGCCCTGATGGATTTGCAAAAAGAGTCAAATAGGCTCTTTTTGAGTTTCCCATAAAAAAAGGGGCCCAAAACGAACTCCCAGCAAAGTGGATGACCTCAAGCTGGGTTACAAAAATCCGGTATTGGTTTTAACAAAAAAAAGGGTCAAAAAATTTTCCTCCCAAACCCAAAAACCGAAAAATATTTTTTAAAAAAAAACCCAAAAGTGAAAAGTGAAGGGGCCTTTAAATTTGGAGAAAATTTTTTTGCCTAGGGAAACGCTCCCCCAAAAGTTTTCCCTTCACTAAACAATTTTGGGAAATTTTTTTCCCGTTTGTAGTATAAGCTGAAATGTTTACTAAGCTCTTTTTATGTTTCTTCAAAAATAGAGTTGAGCCCTCTCCACCAACAGGGGGTTTTTTAAGGGAAAACTAGTGCAAAAAGACTATAGTAAAACTTTGGAAGGGGGACTGCCACCTAAATGCCACAGTGGAAAACCAATCATTTTCCCCATTCCCTTTTCTCACAACCTGATACAAAAAGCAATTTTGTTCTAGAAAAAACAGTCATTAATGACTTCTTTTCCCTATCTTAGGCTCAGAAGCCCAGGTGCAGAACTAAGCAGCTTTAATTTCCCCCATTTTAGGGGGTAACTTACAAAAATTTAAAGGGCACGGGAAGCTACAAAATAAACCCCTCCCCAGGTTCTTCAAAAAACTTGCTAACAGTTGCAAGGAAGTCCCATAAAATGTAAATCACAGGATCACTATGTTTACAAAGGGGCCCAGGGCCCCCGGGCCCATTGCTTCCACAGAAAGCCAAGAACACAAAAAAAAACATTTTAGCTCAGATGGTAACACATGGGGCCCAAAAACTTCAAAGGAAGGCGGTAAAAACCGATTTTAAAAATACTCTTTTTTGGGCAAATTTTATGGCCCGTGTACTGATGCTGATCAACATGAACAATAACAAAAATGTATAGAAGAAATTAACCACCCCAGCAAAAAACAAAAAAAAGGTTTAAAAGAGGCATTTTCTAAAAAAAAATAAAGGAAAATTTCAAATTTGGTTTAAAAGGCAGCGAGTCGGATGATGACCAGGGCATGGATGGAGATGGAAAGATAAAATGACTTTCTTCTAGAAGCAAGACACCAAGAAATACTTGACCCCCCCAAAAAACTAAAATTTTAAAAACTCAGTTCTTTAAACCTGTCCCCAGCTCTTAAAAACAGATCAAAACCCGCCAAAATTATTAAACCCCCTAGGGGTTTACCTTTGCCAAAAGGGGCACAGAAATTTACCAAAGAGAGCTGAGGAATAGAAAAACACACTGAAAAACTGACACAACACAGAACAGAAGTAACAGAGAAAATAAAGAAAAAACCCGGGGTTTAAAAAAAAACTGGGAAAAAGAAAAATAAACAAACGGGGCTTAAAAAGGGGGGTCCTCACTGGGAAAGAATTTTGCTTTTTAAAAAGGGAAAAGTTTCAAAACTGGGAATTATTGGGGCGTAAACTTGCCCCGTAATCCCCCTTCCGAAATTAAAGCTAAATAAAAGGGAGGAAATTTTGTCCCCCCCAATTTTTTTCCCCGGGAATCCACAGTTCTTTATAGAGAACTATGGATTACGTTTCCCCCCTCCCCCCCCGCCCCGGAAACCTATTTTCGGTTTACGGGGGGAAAGTGACAATTTAATTATGAATTTTTGAAAGTTATGGGGGGCCGGGGGGGCTTTCCCGCCCCCTTGCCCCGCCCCGAGGTTTTCATGGGGGAATTGCGGGCAAAAAACGTCCCCGCAATTTACACTGTTTGAACAAAGCCAAAAATTTTAGGACAAAAAAAATTGAAGACTTTTTTCTAAATACATTGTTTGTTGATTTAAAATTTGGTCAGGAATTTAAAAACCCGATTATCTCCTCTTGAGCACCAAGATTTTTTCTGGTTTTCAACCATTTTGTCTCCCGTTTCTTTTTTCGTAAACCTTCAAATTTGGGGTAAGCGGCCTTCCCCCCACGGAGTCTGTCCAAGGGTGAGGGCCCAAATTTCAGAGTCACCAGAAAAAGTTATTTTAAAGTTTCTCATTTAGCTAAGTAAACACCCTTTAGAGCTCTGCAATCTGTGTAATACACTTTGTAAACCTCTTGCACTCATTGTTAGAATAACAGGAATGCTAGGCCCCAATAAGGAAAATGATTTTTCAAATCACTGAAAAAAAAAACCTGCCCCCAGGGTTAAAGCATGTGTGATTCTAAAGAGGCTGTGGCTGTGAAAAATACATGCTGAAAAACCACCTTTAATGCTTAAAAACAAAATGCAAAAAAGTTTTTCAAAACAAAAAGCTCTAACTAACAGTATACCAAAAACACCAGGGGGGGCACCAAAACCCAACTCAACCCCATAAAAAGGGGGTAGCAAACAACCATTCCAAAAAAATCAAACAAAATTGCCACAGGGGCATTTTTTACCCGAGTTTCCCTAGCAAAAAGCCTCATCGATCCAAAAAAACAGAAAAAGATGAAAAAAGCAGGAGGGTTTTCCCGAATTTTGTAAAATGTTGGGGGAGTACTGGCCAATTTCAAAAAACCCGGAATTAAATGTGCTGGTGTCAGTACTAGAGCCATTGCCCTATATGCAGAGGCAGGAGTTATAAAAGTATATAGGCAAAAAAGAGATTTTTCTGTGAAATGAACCCTATAATTTTTAGGGCTAGGGTGTCCCAAAAATTTTTTTTGGCCCATACAATCTCAGTCTATGACCATTTCCTCCCTCATGCTGAAGACCTTGGGAGGTGGGACCAAAAGGATGGGTTTTCAGAGGCAAAGTCAAAACCCCATGGCCACCTAATCTTCTGGACTCAAAACAGAGGTGATTCTTGGGATTTGCAAGGGCACAGAAAATCCCCTGAACTTCTTGTTATTGAAAAAGCTTTTTTACAAAAAAGCAGGGGACCCCCCGGAAAAAATTAAAAAAACCTTACAAAAAAATGCCTTTAAAAATGGGAAGTAAACATTTTGGAAACGTTTGGTTTTTTTTTGTTTGTTTTTTTTAAATTTGGGATTCCCCTTAAACCCTATACCCTAGACTGGCTTTAAATTTTCAAAGTTAAAAACCCCCAGTTAAGAAAAATTTCCAAAACCCAGGGAAAACAAAAAAGAAGATGATGGCAAAGGTCCCGTTTCAGGGCGGTGTTCACCCCACAAAAAGGGAGAAGGTCAGGACAGGCCATGGTATTTCAAAAAAAGGTAAAAATGTAAAAGAATTTGGTCATATATCTGTTTGGGCACGGTTTAGAAAAAATTGGGAAGAAAACACTAAAAAAGTAAAACCAAAAAAGTGGAACAACTTTCAATAACCAGAAAAATAGCAGACTAGAAGCCAACATGTGCTAAGGCAGTACCGAGGTCCCTGCACCCAAACCCCGGGGAAAGGTGGCTAGGAAAACTTTTAAAAAAAAGGGATGGGAGTAGGAGAAGAGCAGCGATAGGTGAGCATACCATAAACAGGGGTTATTTTATAGGACAACCCCTAGTAATGGGGATATTTTAAAAATTTCCTTCCCAATTTAAATAAAGTATCAAAGTATATGGCAGTAGATGGGCCATTTGGGCTAAAAATAGCAGATTTTTTTATTTGGGCCTCAAAAAAAACATTATGTTTGGGCCGGGGAAAAAAAACAAAATATCCCATTTCAAATTTTTAATTTATACAAAATTTCATTTAAAATCTCTGAGGACAGCACACAGAGCAACAATCTATTTAAATGGCAGAAGTGGTTTAATCAGAAAAAGCTTTCCTGTATTTAAGAAAAAGGGACCTACCAGGCAAAAAAATCCCACAATCCTTTTTGGGCCCAAAGGGAAAAAAAGGGTAAGTGCTTCCCTTATACAATACATCCCAAAAAAATGACCCAATGAAATTTGGAAAATTAGAGATGTTACGGTAGGAATACAATATGCGGGGGTCTCAAAAGGGTTTTAAAAAAACGTATCTTGGCATCAGGGATTATTTACAGCAAAGATAAAAACCCAAATCAGCTTTCAACCAGGAGAAACCTGGGGTCAATTCCATAATCAGGCCCATATCCCATTACCACACTCCCTACAATATGAAAAACCTCCTATGTTATTTATATAATTAGATTTATTTACATATGATTTTGCTCCAATATAAAATAAAAAGTGAATACAAAGTCTGTGTAAGCAATACCAGCAGTCAGATGCTAAGGGTATGTTCACACGGCGTATTTTCGGTGCCGAAATTACGGTAATCCATAGTTCTCGTAGAGAACTATCTATTACTCCTCCTCTCCCCGCTCGTACAATACGATCGTATTGTACGCATTAGGAGATAAGTGACATGTCAATTACTTGCGGCAAACATGCGCCACGAGTGATGAATGTCAGTGGGACCAGCGGGCTGCCGGCCCCCCCGCGTCGCAGGAGTACACACGTATTAGAGCGAGCTCCCAAGAGACAAGATGTACTGTGACACGTACTGTACTTTACGCGCCGCAGTACATCGTGTGCACATGCTCTAAGAGTGGAAAGCCCAAAAAAACACCAAAACACACTCCTCGATGTAGAAATCACAAAACCAAGGACAAACCATAAGATTATGCAAAGGAAGCAGGAGGTGCCTCTAAGATCTGCAAATGATCAAATTTTCAATTACATGGTTCCAATCTATAGCACATAGGAAGACTATGAAAGCCAGACTTAAAGCAAAGTTTTTTTAAGCCACATGAAGCATCAAAAATGGAATCAAGTGGTGCGGGAAGATTGTGCGAGGCCTCCTGTACGTCAGCGTAAGGCCCGGTTCACACGGCTTATTCAAGCCGTATTTGCGGGACGGATCCCGCCCGCAATACGGCTTGAATAAGGGGCGGGCCGGGGGAGCTGCTCGGCAGCCCCATAGACAATGCATTATTTACGGCGCGTATGCGCCGTAAATAATGTGCATGTCACTTTCTCCCCCGCGGTGGATTCGCCGAGCGGGGAGGAGTGACGGAATCCACAGTTCTCTATGAGAACTGTGGATTACCGTAATGACTGGGACGGATTGGAGCCGTACTGCAGCGCAAATCCGGCGCGCAGTACGGCTCCAATCCGTGGCCAAATAAGCCGTGTGAACGAGGCCTAACAGTTATCACCACTTGTCACTAACTGAGAGCGACAGAATCCTTGAACTGAGAGACCTGGGTTTATCACTCCTGTAGATCGTTATGCACCTGGGCCGACGTCAGCAGTATTCAACATTTTTTGCTCTGCTGATTAGGTGGACAAATAGCCCGATAGGAAGAATGGCATGTAGACAGCTATCCTGTATTGCAAGTTAAATTGAATGTCACATCCCAAGCCATGTGTCAACACAAACCATCTGAAGGCATTTGCACTACATTGGGCTATGAGCCAGAAGTCCACACTGACCTTACTTCACTGCTCTATCATGGTGCACAGCAAGACGGCAAAGGAGCATGGAATAGAGGTCTATCCTCTTCAGCAATGAGTCCCAAACTTGTCTTGGACACACTCATGCCCTGAGATTAGCTTAAAGAACACATGGGCAATGCCATGAAGAGGCCTTTACAAGGTATAGTAACACCGTCCTACTCCTGGGATTATGCTGTAGGGTGGCATAACGTAAGGTATCATGTACCTATCATTAACATGTCTGTGATTTCCATCATTCCATGAGTGTTCCTTCTTTGATCCTATTTTGTTGTAGTAATTAAAACTGAGTAATATAGAGACATTTTCTATAGAGGTCCCAGAAGATCAGCAAGTTCCTCTCTCATCCTTCGAATTCTGTGCTTGTTTCTCAGACAATCAGCTGAAGCAGGAACCTCCCTTCTTCATCTTGTCTGCAGTAGAAATCCATAAAATATTAAACCATGCCACTTATCTAAACCCCACCACTCTCTAGAAAATAGGACAGATCCGCATGTAGGTGGCGTCAAATAGGTGTGGTAGTGTTAGCAGGGTTGTCCAACTCCCCAAAACAGCTGAAAAAATAGCCCCAATTGTATAAAATAACAAAATTAAGTTTTCATCTCTTTGGTCCATGACCAATCCAGCCTTTAAGTGCCCTTGGCGAGAATGTGAGCAGTGATTGACTGCATCAGTGCTATTTATGTATAGGCTCCACCATCAATGGGTTACTGCACATGTGCAGCTCTGGGATGTTAAAGGCACAGGAGCACCATTGTAGCTGTATATTACAGTTGACACTA
This sequence comes from Phyllomedusa bahiana, assembly GCA_025379985.1. NCBI lineage: Eukaryota > Metazoa > Chordata > Amphibia > Anura > Hylidae > Phyllomedusa > Phyllomedusa bahiana. The sequence goes on along the minus strand of JAODAL010013377.1, from coordinate 4,315 downwards.
TTGGAATGGCCATGATCAGAGGTACATTAACTCTTATAAAGTCAGTTTAGCCCCTTAGATGTCACAGTCAATAGTTATAACACATCTAAGTATTAAACAGAGTAAGAAGGTACTTTCTATTACACTGTCAACGTTCTCACAGAGCAATTATAGGGTACTGAAGGGTTGCCATGGCATTCAGAGACCTAATAAAGGCCTTGAAATCTGCCATCTTTATATGCCTATTAGGCTAATATGATGCATGTTGGCATTACTTTTAGAGGCATAATAGACTGTAATACAGACATATTGTGGTGCATTGTGTGTGATCAAGCGATCATATAGTCAAGTCCTCTATTGGGACCTACAAATAATGTGAAAAAAACTAAATGTTTACATACATAAAGAAGAAAAACTCTTTTCCGAATTAAAAATGCTTTAATATGTTACAAAAATTAAGAGAAAAAGGCACACACATTTGATATCACAACGTCTCAAACTGCCTGAACTAAAAAAAAATGTCCTGAATTTAAAAAAGGTAAACACCAGTGTCAGAATTGCCATTTTATTGCTCATCATCCATGCCAAAAAATGGAATACAAAGCCAGCAAAAAGTCAAATGTATCCTAGACTGGTGCAAATGAAAACATGAACATTTCCTGCAAAAGAGTAGTCTTCATAAAGCTCCGTCTCAAACTATGTGTCTTAGAATACGGGAATCAGCCCAAACCAAATCATTTCTTTTTAAATCATTCTTATTTTGCAAAAGTAGTAAAATAATAATAAAAAAAACATAAATTTGGCATCACCAAAGAGAAAGTTGGAGAGCCTAAACTTAGACAGCCTATCTAAAAATGCCCTAGATTGATCACAGTGGCTCATGCCGTTTGAGAATTTTGCCAGATCCTTAGACATGTCTAGGTTTTTAATACCAACTATTAGTTGGTGAACTTTCTATGCCAGTTCTATGAGTTAAGGCTGACGGACTAGCATTTTTTTTAAGTGTTGGCACACAGTATTGTTCATTAAATTGAATACTAAGCTATGGTACCTTCTGGTAATTGTTCCTGTCCCACACATGACAATCCTCTGACTTCTGTCTTTAAGTCATTTATCGCTTTATAAACATTTTTCACTCTCCCTGTACTCTTATTTTATATATCAACCGTTTAGGTAACATTTGCATATTTGAAAAATGTACATAATCAACTTCTACAACTTTACCAAAGTCACAGTTAGAGCTTTCTCGTAAAGGCACTGCTCCTTGTTTTGGGTTAGGTAGGTGACATTTATTGTGAAGTTTACTTTAGCCCTAAAAATGTCCCCACCTTCACTGGCCAGTCCTGGAAAGTCTGCATGTTCACAGAACAGAATCTGCTAGATCATACTTGCCTACTCTCCCCATTCTTCTGAGCGCCTTCTGACAAACAGGGTGGGAAAAGGGGCAAGTTTATCCAAACCTTAAGAAACTAGACATTTTGAGGGTGTTCCCTGATAAGTTTTGATGTTTCTAGGGGCGGAAATACCGTCTCCCACATTACAGTTCTTAAAAGTTTGCAAGTACATGTAAGCACTATTTAAAGTTTAAAAAAATGAAAGCTAATGGTACAAACATATCATTAAGTTACATCATGACCAAAAATCAAATCCACGTCAACAGCAACTACTTGTACTCAGGACTGAGACAAGGTATTCTGGTGCCCTAAGCAAATAAAGCTTATAGCACCCCCCCCAACTTCAGCCTACTCATACATCTTTGTGCCCCCTTTTCTGCCTGAGATGAAGTGGCGCCCTAGGAGGTCACCGACCTTCACCTACCCATTGCCCCAGTCCTGCTTGTACTTATGTACATGCAGCTGAGATATTTCACTTTTGGCAGCTACAGGGAGTGTAGTGGTCAAGAGGTATAAGGCTTTCTTTAAAGGGGATTTCTATCATGCAGTTTCACAGAGCCACAGACTCACACTTCCTGTTCAGCCTGTGGGTGGTTTTACAGTAGTGATTGACATATCAGCTCTGCTGTTCCTATCTATTTCTGTTACAGTAACATGACTGCAGGAGATTTCTAAAGTGTAGTATACAAGACTACAGAGCATTAAAGAGTGAAATCTTCTCAGTAAGTTAGTTCAACAAACATTGCTAGAGATATGACTGTGCAGGGAGTGACTCACCATGGTAAAATTTACTGACTAACAGCAACTCAGATAAACCAGATAAGAGACAGAGGAGAGAGAGAGGAGAGAGAGAGAGAGAGAGACAGAGACAGACAGACAGACAGACAGAGGAGAGAGGGAGAGACAGAGAGAGAGAAAGAGAGAGACAGAGAGAGAGGAGAGAGACAGACAGAGGAGAGAGAGAGAGAGAGAGACAGAGGAGAGAAAGAGAGACAGACAATCAGAAGAGTGAGAGACAGCAGAGGAGAGAGAGAGACACACAAACAGAGGAGAGAGACAAATGGAGAGAGAGAGACAGAGAAATGGTCTGTAACCAGAGAAACATGTGTACTCTAAGAGGAGATAAAATCATCTTTTTCTCTTGACCAAGGTAAAATCAAAACAGCATTGTACTTGGTAATAGCCTTCATTTACATTTCCCTACATGATAAAAGCTAATCATTGTGGTGAGAGATCCCTTTATCCATAGATATCATCGTAAATAAAAACTTTAAAAAAAACCACACCTACTGTATCATGAAGGAGGTGGCTTTCTAACTGAAGAATAACGGAAATGTTCCAGTTTTATATAAATAAAACATAATAATTGTATCATGAAAAGTTATTCATCAGATATTTCTAATTTACTTGTCTTGTAATTCATTATTTTAAAAATATTTGCTTGCTCTCCATGAATAAGACCATCATTTGGATTGACAGCATAGCCTTCATCATTTTAACATTATAACTTCTATTCTGAACTATTTTATTGCATTTAAATAGATATAATACATTTATTAATAGAAAGGCCTTGAACAAAATTCCTTCCTTCTACAAAAGAGGTCCTTATTATTTAACATATTTTTGCTCTTTAAATATAAAATGTTAAGATGTCAGTGATGCCAGTAACCAGTCTTTGGCACCAAAAGAATTTCATGCCCAGAGAACCTGCTTATTAAGCATTCTCTCTAGACCTTTCTGATCCTTATGGATTTAAATATTACAGATTTTATACTTTTATATTCTGATTAAAGCACAGAGAATTTCAGTCAGTCTTCCCATAATGACCCCAGAACTCAATTCTCCTCTATTACTGTAATGAGAAATGGGTTTTGCTTTCCAAATACCAGTTACTGTGTTGAGGAGGGTCAACGAGGTTATGCACCAGTAAAAGGGTACCGAGACCTAATTAACCCTATCATATTCCTAGCTTAATATGTTTTCAGACAAAAATAGAAAACAGTTAACAGGGGGGCGTGGCCTGACATGTGAAGAAGCAGGACGTTAGATTTTGGAGCTCCCGGCAGGACACCAAAAATCACCCGCAAAAGCCACGGCCATGAGTCCCAAACAACAAAAAAAAGGCGCCCAAGAAACCCAAGGACCCTTCTCTGGGTGAAATACCCATTTCTAATTACTTTTCACCTCTTCAGGACCTGATTGAGGACGGCTCCCCTTCCCGCCGGAAACGGGACCCTGCGCCATCTTCCCCTGCAGGATCCTCTACTACAGACAGCAGCATCAGCTGGCAGCTACTGGGAGAGAGCTACGTCCCTTCTAGACTCCCGATAACACAGACCTTGGACGCAGTGTCAACACCTGGCCCGGACAGACGGAGTCCCGTCCTGCTGACAGGCTCCAGAGACTCTGCTCCACGAGACACCCGGACCGGTGTGCGAACCGTGCCAAGAGAGGTACGCAGGGGGACTTACTCAGGGGCCGTAGACGATCCTCCGCTGCCGATCCACGGGAAACCGCAACCCACGATGGCATCACCGCCAACCCAGACGCAGGGGAGCCCGGTGCATCGGGGTAACAGCACGAACGCGGTATCAACCGCGCCATCCGCCATCTTGGGGGACCGCGCGGGGGAGCAGCCGCCATCTCGGAGGCGCCTGAACGCACTCCACATTGGGGTGAACGGTCCAACGAAACAACAAGCGCAGTCTCCCCCACGAACACCGAGGAGTGCCCAGCCGGCAGTGTATCCTCCCAGTCTGCAACGTGAGCTCATGGAGGTAGGAGATCATACCGAAGGGCAGAGAGGGGAGTGCGCGCCCGTATTGGACTGCTCAGTTAACTGGGCGACGGAGAGCTTAGGGGGGGACCTCCAAATGAGACAAGGGGCCCCAAGGGAACCCAAAACGAAGTGGGTTAGCTGGGCGGGGGGTTTGGCCCAGGTA